>JAQGAE010006287.1:0-10285 GCA_034696685.1 Julus scandinavius
GTGACAATTGTGACAAAGGGGTGGGGGTGTTTAAAAAGAGGCAAAAAAGTGTGACATAATTTATGGATCACCCCTTATGCATTTAGAGAGGTTCTTTTACACACGGATTAACAAAGTCGAGACTTGCACATTGTATGCTTTTAGAGAGTAAATTCATTTACACAGGATGCATTTAGACAGGTTTTACTGTGTAATTATTAAAAATATACAATTATTTCGAATACATTTTAATTATATGTTTTTCCGCTTATTTCTTATAAAAATTAAATGAAAGTCTTATAAATCCCTCTTTCTCTATGAGCACCTACTGGCTGTTTTCTTTATTAGTTCAACTTTGGTAGAAAATATGTTTCTCAATGTTGAACAATAAGGTTAAAGTCATACATGTAAAGTTGTCTGGTTAGGGGACTGTGGGGATCAACATGCATTTAGAAGCGAGGAGGGGAAAAATGCAACAAGTGTGGGAAAAATTTGAAAACCATCCGACCGGATTTTGAACCCTGCCCCTCTTCCAATTGCAAAGGTGCAAAGATTTACCAGTAAGAGTTGTCTAAGGCACTTAGGGAGAAATTTCCGTTATAAGCACTGTTCATAATCCCAACGCCATCCTTGAGGAATTAAGCGAAAAAGAGTATACCTTAATAATATGGTATACTTGGTTATATGCTCTGCTAATAGTACATGACCCATATTAAATCTTGTTTTACATTACGTGAAACATTTCCAATTGAATTTGAAACCATACAGGGTATGCACAGGCCTGACGAGAGGGGAGGGAAGGGGGAGGGGGAATGCCCAGGATTTTTAGAAGCCCGGGCCTCCGGAATATGTGTGAAAAAAATTTTAAATGTTGAAAATGACCTTTTGGAATTGTAATGAAAACTGAAAAACGCAATTTCTCTATGGTAACTCGCAAATGTTCTTTGGTAAAAACGTGATTTTTCTATGGTAAAAAACGCAATTTTTTAAGGTAAAAACGCAAATTTTCCTAAGGTAAAAACGTAATTTTTCTAAGGTAAAAACGCAAATTTTCTAAGGTAAAAACGCAAATTTTTTAAGGTAAAAACGCAAATTTTCTTTGGTAAAAACGCAAATTTTCTGTGGTAAAAATGCAAATTTTCTGTGGTAAAAATGCAAATTTTCTGTGGTAAAAACACAATTTTTCTATGGTAAAAACGCAAATTTTCTTTGGTAAAATCGCAATTAATCTATGGTATAAACGAAATTTTTCTAAGGTAAAAACGCAAATTATCTTTGGTAAAAACGCAAATTTTCTTTGGTAAAAACGCAAATTTTCTTTGGTAAAAACGCAAATTTTCTTTGGTAAAAACGCAAATTTTCTTTAGTAAAAACGCAAATTTTCTGTGGTAAAAACGCAATTCTCTGTAGTAAAAACGCAATTTTTCTATGGTAAAATCGCAAATTTTCTTTGGTAAAAACGGAATTTTTCTAAGGTAAAAACGAGGACCATATATCCCCCTTCCCCCCGAAATTTGATGACATATACGGCCTTGCCCTCCCTTTCCCCCGGGCCCGGCGCCCCTGGACCATATGCAAGGGGGTTTATTGGTGAGACTCAAAAACTTGTACTGCTAAGACCACTTAATAATGTCAAAGATGCCCAAGGCCAACCAGGCCCGTGAGATTAATGTAATCGTTAAAAAAACGTTTTATATTCAAACTCAAACAATCGGAATTAAAAACTTCATCTATGAACTTTTGTAGCAAGATTTGAACATGTTTATGTTGATGAGTGTGGCGTCACGGTGGTCTACAAAACTTAAATATTATTCTTACACATCAGAATTTCAGATCCAACACTCTTAATAGAAGCCTTCACTATGGCAAAGTCGTTTAGGAATGCTTTTTCTCATTTATAACGTTATCAGCTGTGAATGTGTCAGAAATCAGGCAAAAAGTTATGATTCTCCTTACAGATTAGCTCAACCTTGACAGAAGGTTCTGCATGAAACTTATCAGATAAAACTCAACATAACTTTGTAACGAGCCGTTAATATCAGAGAAGGCAGGCACATCATCAGTCATTCAGTATTGAGGTTTTGAGTTTGAATATGTTCGATTGGGCAACATTTCATCTATTTTTTGACGTTATTTGAATTCGATATTTTGTGGGATATTTCTTCAAAGGAACTTTTCTAAATAGCGCTAGAGGCAAGTGCTTCAGGGCATCCTTATTATCAAAATGGGCTTTTCGCCGTTGTTATTGTGATTGCCCAATTTTTTTGTTGCGCCTTTCTCCACAATGGAATAATAGTTTTGACTTGGCCCACTTTCTTCATGCTTGATAATAATCAACTCCTCAAACGTGAACTCCTTGTGCTGGCGCGATTCTTTCACCTTTACTCAATGACGGCCATTTTGTTTGCGGTTCTTCTTAATTCCTGTTCGAGAGGCCTAGAAACCATGGTTGTGGTTTCGACTTCTAATATTTGCACACAAAAAAAGTTGACGTGTTCTTAGCATAAACTATAAGCCCTCGTTGCCATAAAAACTCGATTGGTTTTCACCTACTATATATAGGTGCGTTTGCCCTCTCAGGTCAGCGGATAATTCAAAACAAAATGGTGGTCAATAAAATGGCGGTGTTCTTTTTTTTGCTCTCTCTTCTAAATTCAGGTTAATTTCGTAGGTGGGGAAGTTTTAATGTAAAGGTAAACAACGAACGAATACCATTAATTCGATCACCTGGTTGCAGAGGGGAGCGTAACTGCTAACTTTTCTGGTCAAGTCATGTGTGACTTGAGTACCATCTGTGATCTTAAACATATTCTATAACTATCGCATCCGCTATATACTGTAGATGCATGAATAATGTTCGTGAGAACACTGTCTGAAACACGATATTTTATGATGGTCAATTTTTTCAAAATAATCATGGCATCCGTTGTATCAACTTTCGCATTCTAGAGCTACTGAGCATGCGCGATTATCGGGAGCGTGCTTTTGAAATGATGTCAGACTAAAATGAAGGTCAGCCGAACTGACCGTTTTAGAAAGTAGATTGGAGATAGAGTAATAATGGTCACCGTCGCGAATGTTTCTGGAAATTCACCAAGACCAACCCAGAAAGTTTTTTCCATATTTGCAATAGAAGTTTTGCAAGTTGAAAGAGCAAAACTATAATGCCAATCCCTGTGGTAAATCTCCAGTTTGCACAGATTTCCCTCATCAAGACTTGATAAGAAGCCTGCCTTTAATATCTTAAAATGTAAGTAGGTTGCGAAATGGTAGGTTGCCCGTTTCTCTATACACACTATCATGAAAATGTATACATGTACACGCAGAAATATAAAAAAAAATCTAGGTCGCAATCTACAATAGAGTCGAAATTAGCTCAAGAAAGCACGAAACTTGAATGTTATACTATGTTGCCTATTGAAAATGGTATGAAAATCAATTTGTTGCGAAATTTAAGGTATAACTTAAGAAGTAAAGTAAGAAAATAAGATTTTGCTGGTTTATGCGAGTAAAAACTCACTTTTCTAATATGCAATTTGAACTATGCTTTCAAGACAGGAATTGCGTGTCAATAATTTTTAACTAACATATATCCTATAGAATCCCCAACAGTCAATAGTTTACGAATTTTCAGATCTTTTGGGATATCGGAAATTCTGGCTCAGTACATTTCTCGTAAGTGATCTTTAGAGAATTTTCGTTTTAAAACGTTTGACCTAAACCTGGATTTTTTATACAGTGGAACCTCTGTCGTTGGACCACCAATCAAAGGTCCTAGTTTCTGCAATTGTTTTACTAGTTTGAGCAGAACATCTTTGTTACTAATACTTGTAAGTTTTACTAAATACAGGCAACATTAAAAATGTTATAATTTCCAAGGATTTAAATTAAAATCTATATTAGTTTCAAAGATATAGCCTCAATTGCAAATATGGCAAAGTTCGTCTATTGTTTTATCCACGCCAATTGCAGATTCCATTGATGACGTCGATTTAAAACTTAAATCATATAATTAACAACAGAATAGAGTAGAATAATACAAATTTTCCTAATGGAAACAATGTTTGCTAAAGTAAATTTCTTAAACAGAATCTGCGAATGAACTTGATTCACAGCAACGTCAGCATGACGACACCACGTGGGTGTCTTTATTTCCTATAATGTTATAAGTCATGGAAGCATATATTAAACTGCTTCTTCTAATATTACTGTTATTTATTTCCTTTCTGTATTATTTCCACACATAAGCCATAACATGTTAAAAAAAATTCTAGGACAAAGAATCCATTATTTGGATATGAGAAAAATTGATTCGGTTAACGAGCATTTCGCTTTACGAACAGGGTCGAGGAATGGATTAAGTTCGTAAACTGAGGCTCTGCTGTAAAAAATATTGTTTAAAGGCTAGGGTACCGTTGTGGCTACAAGTTTGAAGGCAGCTGGTTGACAATACTTCAACTGTAAACGCAGTGCCTTGATGCATTCGTTTGTTGTTTGCACATGTTATTCGAATGGTAATATACTGTAACAGTCGATAATGATTAATACAACAGTAAATATTGACACGTGATATTGGTGCAAGTTTTCATCAACACAGCTGTTGGATTCTGCTGTTGAATATGCATTCGGCATAAACAACTTGTAACGAAAACGATATTTGGCACAAGGACATGATTACTTAATTATATCTGGAATTAATTTTATTTTTGTTATCATTATTTTTTGGGATGTTTTTTTTCAACTTCAGTTATCTCGATGTGGTTGCATGTCGACTTTTAAGTAGAGATCAATGCCAAATCATTTTATGATTAGCATTTGTTCGACTTTATAATGATTTGCTAACTAGCATCAGAGAAGACTGTCACGATGGCCAACTATTTTACTAATCACTATAACAGCAACCTCGAGATAATATGCTTACAACCCTTTCTAGACAGTCATTATTCCTAGATGAATATTCTAAAATTCCATATTGTAACCGAATATAGCTGACAGTTTGCTGTCTTCAATGCCAGCTGATCTGAGAATTTTAAGGCGTGGCTTAAGGGTGATCATAACTGCATGTTTTCCTTTGGGGAAATTTTGTAACCTCCTTAAAAAAATATCAAATTAAGATATAATAAAACTAAAAATTAATAAAAATACATTATTGTTTTAGTTACTGCATGATCAAGATTCTGTATTTTTTTAAATTTACAGGTCATGTTTAAAAAGTTGTGTTGAAAATAACGATAATTCCTGCAACTGCCAGAAGATGGCAGCAGGTGCTGGAGAAAAAAACGTAAATAACTTAACGTTATTAATTTGTTTAAATCACTTGTAAATTACAAAAATACGGAATTTTGATCATGTAGTAACTGCAAAAATAATGTATTTTTATCAATTTCGTAAGGAGGTTACAAAATTTCCCCATAGGAAAAAATGTAGTTATGATCACCCTTAATTTGCCCTATCGTGAAAATTTTATTAATGAAAATAGTCAAGAGTTCTGATAGTAGAAGTTTATTAGAAAAGCAAAGGTGATCTGACATTCAAAATGGCGCCTCGCTCCACCGCCGCCATTTCAGGTGTCGCACCTGCAAAGTCCACGTTTGCATACAAGTCAAACTAGTATTTTCCCTCTTTTTCTCCCACTTGCCTCATTAGTATTCATGTGATTGGGCCATTTCCTGTTGCGACCTGCAAGCAACCTTCTCTCTTCTCACCATATAAAAAGTAAAACTTGTTCACTTCCTAGACGAGTTAAGGTCAGAAGGTAGTCAGACAGATGCCTGAGATTTATTTGGCCGAACATGGGAAGAATTAAAAACCTCTTCAAAAAAGCGCCATCTGGTGGAACCAGTTAGGAGAATGCTGATGTATGTATATAGGTACCTAAACATTGAAAACTTTGATATCCACTGTGTTCTCAAAAGTAAAAAAAATGCGAGAAAGCAACCTAGTGTATTTTGCTCCAAAAAAACAGGCAATTATTGAGATAATTATTACGCCATTATAAACACAACTATCGATAAGAATTTTGGGGGGGAAAACTCGATTATAGCTAACGGAAGTCAAGGCCAGAGGGCTAAAATCGCATTTTTCAGATAACGTGTTTTCTGAAACTGCAACTGGGGTTTCATTTTGTGTACGTGCAACATTGTTATAGGGGGTAGACAAAAAATTTAAATATGGCATCACTAAAACACACTGTAGTTTTCGTGTCAGTACATTAGTGGGCATGTTTTCGAGTGTCAGGTTGTCAGGTGAGAAAAAAAATTGAAAAGGATATAAAATTCTTCTAAAGAATTTTCAAAACTTATACTAGCCTATTCCAAGAAGGAATTATGCTTTAATGAAGGCAAATGGTGGTCTAAAAAAGACTGATACATGTAGTATACTATTCGCCTAATTGTTTCTTTCGATTTATTTTTAAGAAACTGCATCAAGTAAAAATACTGTTAAATCACTTGGGTTCTTTGTCTTTTCTAAGTAATGTCTGTTGTCTGTAGAAAAAAAGTTCACCTAGATGCAGCCTCATAAACAAAAACATTTGATCACCAAGAAAATGTGAGTCATATACAGTGAAACCCCTCTAAACTAATATCGTTGGGACATGTTGCTATGTATTATTTTAGAGGGGTTCTACTGTGTTGTATTGTTTGCGGTGTGAAGTTGTTTCTTACTCAATAATATTTGATATTGGTCACAAGCTCTCGATAGACACAGCACCTCCTAGTGGCGTATGAGTCTTTGCATTACATTTCCAAGTTCCAACTTTCATCTTTTACACCAATGCAAAAATGACCATGGAATGGTTTTTTTGAAAAGGTGACAAGTGTTGATAGTATAAGGGAGTGATGAACCGGAGTAAGGCTATTTATTGAAGTCAAGAGTTTTAATTGGAAACGTGTCAGTTTGTTGTTTGTTGAACGGGAACATTACCTTGTCAGAACACACATCGCATTTGACACCTATTTACGTATATGTTGACTTAATGGTACATGCATATGTATTGGAAAACCCTTAATATAAATTATAGGAGAAAAATAACTCTAAGAACCTTATCAATTTGACTAATGCCAAAATATGGTACTTTTGATTATTTGCATAAGGAGGTAACGTTGTCTTTGGACAACAATCAAAATCTTTATTAAACGATCATGCTATTAATAATAACAATTATTATTATTCTAAAAGGAAAAATGAATAGTAATTATACAGTGAATCTAGATTGCACAAAAATAATGAAACAAATTAGTTTATTAAGGGAAATTCCCAACGTTGTTTATGAAGGTTGTCATTTGCCTCAATACTGCCCTCTGGCGGGAACATTTGTTTATAGACAATACACGGTGATAACATCTAAAATAACGCTAATAACATTGATTTTATGGATATATGCACCATTAGATTCATTGTTTCACAAAACTTTCAATCCCTGGGCAATAGTTAAAAACAGCGGAAGTCTGGAAACCTTGTGTTTTAATTGCAATTGTGTTTAGCTAATGGGAACGAGCTCCTCGCCCACTTATCCCTTGCACACAAAAAAAAGTGCCCATGGCCCAAAAACAGAACATTATTGCATGATGAAGTACAAATCTACCAAGTTGTTGTACATGTTTAATCGATATGTACGGTATAGTTGCTAATAACGAGGAACAAAGATGGCGGCTTTCGTGATTCACTTCATTATGCCTTTACAGGAAGAGAAGATAAAAAAAGAGCTATAGGTTTTGTAAAAAATTACACGGACGATGTTTTCTGGCAAGTTTTCAAAATCTGTTGTTGTCATGATATGCGTGGTGAGCTACATAAAGATGCGCTCGATTTAACGCTGAGGAATATATAAATGTTAGTATTGGTAATCAGACCATAAACAGAGAGAGGGAATCCGTAACGGCCAATATGGACTGTTTTTTAAGGAAAAATCAGTTCCTCATTTCTTAATTGTTGGTCAATCATTGACCTCTGTTCAAGTGTAGTTGTCACGGTTAACGATTAGAAAAATTTGCGGTTTATTGCACGTCTGCTTTAGCAAGAAAAACATACTTTTCTGCCGTATTTACACACAACCTACTCGCCAGAGAACTGACTTTGTGACGTCAGCAATTAGGCAGCAGAGATTTGGCTGAAAACAAGGGTACAGTCCACACAGAACAGAGTGGTATTCTGTAGTCTGCTACAGGACAACACCGGAGCTTTTTCTAAAATTGTTGTATTCTATAGTTGTCTTGTGTAGTCTGCTACAGGACAACAACAGTGACTTTGCGTATATCGTTCTCATCACTTCTATGCCCCTCCTAAGAATATGGGAGGGGCTTAATTATGCCCATTCTCAAAAACAACAGCTGAAGTGCGTATGCTCACACCCTAACCTATCTGGTAGCAGACGATATGGTAGCTCACAACCTACTCACCAGAGAACTGACTTTGTGACGTCAGCAACTAGGCAGCAGAGATATGGCTGAAAACAAGGGTACAGTCCACACAGAACAGAGTGGTATTCTGTAGTCTGCTAAAAAGAACAACACCGGCGCTTTTTCTAAAATTGTTGTATTCTATAGTTGTCTTGTGTAGTCTGCTACAGGACAACAACGGCGACTTTGCGTATATCGTTATCATCACTTCTATACCCTCCGAAGAATATGGGAGAGGCTTATGCCCATTCTCAAAAACAACAGCTGAAGTGCGTATGCTCACACCCTAACCTATCTGGTAGCAGACGATATTCGGTTGTGTGTGAATACGGCATTTATCATCTGCTACCAGATGATATCCATGCGCACTTCAGCTCTCTTTGTTGCTGACGTCACAAAGTCAGTCCTCTGTTCACTAGGTTGTGTGTGAATAAGGCATTATATTGTGAACACCTTTTGAGTTTGAACACCACATGTATCTCACAGCTAGGTGCTTGTGTAATAGTGGGTTTTAAAATTTTAATTGCAGCTATTTTTAGTAAATGACATAATCCTTATTCTTTTAATTAATTGCCATGTGGACATAATGGCCATAGGGGGTCTCTACTCAAGCGTTAATTGCTAGTTGAATTGTTATTTTTGTTGTCGTTTATTGTTTGGGCCCCGTAAGGCAGTGCAACGGTTCACACGAGGTGAAAGGGTCAAAATCTATGTGAAAACCTTCACTAACCACCTGGCTTGCCTGCAGAACGCGGTGACAGCGATCATAAACCATCCTGATTATAAACAACAACAATGATGAGAGCCCGTAATTAAATTCATTCCAAATTCTCTGTTGTTATTTTAAATGTTACAGGCTTATGGCGGATAGACACCTTAAAAGGACTATGCATACCTACAATTTTAACCCTCAACCACTATCCTCACTTCGTGAATACACAACCACTATCCTGGGGTCCCAAAAGACCCTAAACTTTTAAAAAATGTAAAATTTAAACACTTGAATTATATATTTAAACATGTTTTACATATCAGCTAGCATTTGTTATTTTTTTTGGCATATATTGTCAGAAATTGTTTACAAAATAAGAAAACACAGTACAAATATGGTATTGCTTCGGGAAAGTGAATTTTTTAGAAAGTTATCTTTGGAAAATTTTTTTTCGTTATATACATGAACATATAAAGTACTGCATAGTAAGTTTAACACATAAAAAGTACTTAGTGCAAACATTTAAAAATAGCATTGAGTTTCCTATTAAAAATCTTGCCCATGTAAATACTATCGCGGGGTCTTTCGAGACCCCAAATTTCAGAAATTGCCTATATTACAGAAAATATAAACCAGATAGTTGGGCTTCTGTTCACGTCAACATCCAAACAAGAAATGAAGGTACTGAACGTTTGAAGCGCGTGCCTAGCTCCATCTAGCGGATTTTTGAAGATATATTATGCTTGGGGTCTTTTGAGACTCCAACGATAGTGGTTGAGGGTTAAATATTTTATGACTATGCAATTTTTTTTTTTTTTAAAGTTTCATATCATTTAATTAGGGATGCACAGGTTAACATCATAAAACCAATTCCAGAATTTCACGTTTATTTTTTTAAATAGCAAACTATCTACGAGTGAAAAAAATAAATTTAACATTGTCGGGTCAATTTTGATCGATCATTGATATCATTTTTTAAAGTGCTGTTGTGACATACGTAAACACGAACTTCACGTTTTCGTGACTTAAGATTCGAGTAAACCAGTGTTCTCTAAAGGTACGACTACACCGAGCCAAAAGCAAAAAGCAAAAGCAGAGTTTGCGAAAACATGTTTTTTAAACTTACAGTGTGGACGCTCCACAAAAAATGTTTTTGTGCTTTTTGCTTTCAAAAGCATGCTTTTGAAAGCAAAAA
>JAQGAE010006288.1:0-10284 GCA_034696685.1 Julus scandinavius
TTATCAAGCTATTTTAAACAATTTTTATTTTTATTTAATCTCTTTTGGTTTGGCTGGAATTGTGTTTTAAAATTTCAGCCATTGAAAGTGATAGGGTTGGGATGCAGCTTAAGTTTGAAAGTCATGCCAACCACAGATTATCATAAATGCATTACAAAAGTAAATATGAGTAACTTAATTCAATTATACCCTTGATACGAATCTGTTAAATGATGAATTTGATGATAATTTGCTTTATTGCACTTACCTGAGCTTTGCAGTCAAGCTCAGGTGTAATGCGTGATTGCTAACATTAGCAAAAGCAAAATACTACATATACCCATTGCAAGTTTGCTACATGTACTTTAAAGTCCCAATAGCAACCATTACACCAATTTTATACAACTAAAAGTTCCTAATTCTGTTTTTCGCCATATTTCTAAAAGTGAAACGTTTAAAACCGCACGAACCTAGAAAACTGATGTCGTAAACAACGTGAACATATTTTCTGAAATCCTCACAAGTTATGAACCAAAATTAAATATATATTAGATGTACTGAATTATGTCTTACACTGTACACACATCGGCTTCAAGTTACAAACTTACAGAGTTTTAATGCTCTCTCTCCACACTATAAAAGTGCTCGATTAAGCTCGTGACAATAGTCATTTATCGGCAACCTCATGTAGCTTAAAAGTATAGCCATGGTGAAATAACTTTCCCTTCGATCAAAACCCCAGAAAAAGGCCGTTAAACTCACTAAGAGAGGCCATTGCACCATTGGTTAAGGTTAGGTCGATTTAAAACTCGAATAACACTTCATTTATTAACTAATTAGCCGCCCGCCCACCGTCAAAACTGTCTTGTTACACGTAAGGAAATGACGCTTAATTGAGAAGCGCGGTTAGTGATTGGGTTTTTGACCGTTTGGCTTAATTGCAGGATTGACGCTATACACAAGCATTTCTGAACAAACGGGGTCTTAGTAGAAGAGAGTACGCCCAATTACACGCTGCATTGTTGGCACTTTGATTATGTGCACTTTTGGCTTTTGTCTAGGTATTCGCCTGCTATCTGAAAAGAAATTCAATGCTGTGTGCGCTGGAGGACCCAACATCTAATTGCAATCTTGAAAGTGGGGAAAACATAAAGAATGGAAGTCTCTGCATTGCTTCCAACGTTTGAAAACAATGCTGTGGTTCGCGTTGAGGTAGCACTTATTTGCGCTACCAACACAAACCACTTCTGCTCTGCATTTAATTCAGTGTTTACTTCGGCCACAAAAGCAAAAGGCCTTTTTGTTTTCCCCTGATGGAAATTCAATTAGGCCTACATAGACTCATTTTTTTACTTATACTCATTACAAACCCTTGTTCCAATGTGCAAACAAATTTTTCCTCAACTGCAAACATGTTGAAGAGCGTGATCTAGCAAAATAGCCTTAAGATTACAATCCATATACGCATCATGGAGCAATTTATGGTCAGATTAATCTAAGATCAGGACCTAATAAAACCTTGGGCAACATCACAAAATATATTCAACTCAGAAATGTCGTATATGTTGCATTGGTTTCCATATTCATGAACTGCTTACAGGCAAGAAGACAATGCTTGAAACGGATGTTTTTAACTATTCGTATTTTACACTTTTGGGATAGGTACTAAGATGAATGATAAATATATGCTAATTAACTTGCTTGAGATACAGCAACAAGCGATGCATGATCTATCTTAATCACCAAAAACCAAGATTAGTTATTCAGTTAATGTTTGAGAAAAAGCAACACAATTTGAAGAAAAATATTTAATTGAGATTAAACATGCATCCAATAATCTGGATATAAATTACCATAAAAGTACTTTAAGGGGTCACATAAGTATAAGGTCTTAGTTGTGCTAATGATTTCCCTTAATTATTTCGCTAATGATAAACGCGCGTGTAAAAGTAGTGTTAAATGAAATAAACAGTTATTTCATCCAAGTCCTGACTTCAAGTATTCTCATCAGTTATCATCTACAAATGTCTTCTACAGATTTCAACAGTTTCATTATAAAATTAATCCCAAAAATCGAAAAATCTCTTTTCATCAACATGATGCCAATAACAAGCCGTGCTATCTCCATGGTTATTAAACAGTTGATTAACCTCTAAAAAGACAAACTGCATATATGATATCAAATCAAAAGCACGATTTTGAATAAAAAATTTTCTAAGACTATGCTTCAAGGCACTACATTTCAAAAACCGATGTTACTCTACTTAGAAATATTCAAAGGTCTCATGTCAAGAATGCTGTACAGTATAATTAACTGCCTAGAATTTGTCCATATTACTCAGAGTTCCATCTTATTATCGAAATATGTTATTATGCAACCTACTGACAGAGTATTCTACAAAAATAATATGCATGAATAAGTAATAACATCAAAGAAATTTGTCAAATCAAAAGAAGCACGCATATGTCCACCGAATACAACAAAATGAAACTTGACAAGTAGGGGCTGGATTTACATTAACTAGACATGGGAGTGGGGGTAATGTCAAAAAATCGAAACACATTAACGCAAATGTCATTACTGGCAACTCTTAAACAAGAAAAAAAATGAATTCGTAAGTGTTTTATTTAAAATTAGTCATTCATTTGTACTCGGATGTGTTTTTTCAGCCTTTGATGGAAGTTGTTAAACTCAAGTTAAAGTTGAAGACTCTGAAACCGAATTAATAATGGCGTCTTCCACCATGTGAAATTTCAAAAACGAACAATTTCAACATGTCATTAAACTTAAAAATTGCACTACCCCTTAAATGGAATCAAATAACAAATTTCAATTAGTATGCTTGACGTTGATGCTTATCCAATTAAAGGTCGCATTGGTGGAACTCCATGCATAAGAAAAATATTGAAACTGCACATATGCACTTAGAAAATTAACTTAACGCTTCGTTTAATATTGTGCAGCGAGCTGGTTTTCCAGATTCAATCGTAATACATATATACTGTATATTGTATAATGTGGCATGTCATTCTACTGACAAACAATTTAAAATTAAATATTTGGTGTTAAACATGTTTCTAAAACGTACTATGGAATGTATAGAGCGTCACATAGAAACCCTAGAAAAGTTCAGTTATGTGGATATATAGTATATACTTGTGTGGGCATTCAGTTCAATGTATACAGTACATTGTCGCACAGGACATGCGTAATGTTTGAATGGTCATAAATGGGCAAGTATGGGCCATATTTATTATTTGAATGGCCATAAATAGCCGTGTATTGGTGATAGACAGCAATATACTGGCCATAGATAGACATGTATTGGCCATAGATAGACATGTATCGGCCATAGATGTAGATGTATCGGCCATAGATGGACATGAATTGATGGACATGTATTGACCATAGATGGACATGTATTGACCATATAGGGACATGTATTGACCATAGATGAATATGTATTGGTCATAGATGGACATGTATTGGTCATAGATGGACATGTATTGGTCATAGATGGACATGTATTGGTCATAGATGGACATGTATTGGATATAGATGGACATGTATTGGATATAGATGGACATGTATTGGATATAGATGGACATGTATTGGCCATAGATGGACTGGCCATGTATAGACATGTATTGACCATAGATGGCCATAGATGGACATGTATTGAACATATATTGACCATTTTTGAACATGTATTGGCCATAGATGGACTGGCCATGTATAGACATGTATTGACCATAGATGGCCATAGATGGACATGTATTGAACATATATTGACCATGTTTGGACATGTACTGAACATGTATTGACCATTTTTAGACATGTATTGGCCATAGATGGACTGGCCATGTATAGACATGTATTGACCATAGATGGATGGCCATGTATTGACCATAGTTGGCCATAGATGGACATGTATTGGCCATAGATATAAATGTATTGGCCATAGATGGACATGCATAGGCCATAAATACTTGTATTGGCCATATATACAAAATGGTCAGATGTGCCCAATTACTGGTCTAGCAAAATACATATAGTACAAGACCATTTGCCACCCGGGAGAACTTACTAAATTATCGAACATTTTAATTAACCCACCACTTATACGTAAGAAAACTTTTGGTGAACACTTAGTTTTATAAAAACGTGTATTACGACACGCACAAACATAGCATTGTGTGGTGTTAAATTAACATAAGCTTGTGGAACAAACATTCTGTGCACGGAAGATGAATTATCCATGTCAAACATGAAGTGTGAGATAATGAAGCGTATTTGTAATGAACGTTGTGCGTCAACGAACATCAAATAAAAGGGGTTTTAATGCAACGATTAACCTTAGTAGAACATTTTCATATAACAAAGAGCTCCACCATACGTCGACTAATTTGAAGAAGCGTGTGTATACATACAATAAATTCAAATTCAATATTTTTTGTTCTGCATATTAAAAAAAAAAAAAATTAAAAACCTGGTGTTATGATTGGTTTAAGGAATACAAAAAAAGCCGCAATGATGATATCGACCCACAGAATGCTTGACGTCAGTTAAAACTTAATTGAAAACAGGATAATTAAGACGGCTTTGTTCCACAATGCGTTCATTCCATTGCAGATGTTGAAGCACTTAGTTTAAATAAATAAGTAGAAAAGAAGATTTTGAATTCCAGAATGAACCACAAGGCTGAATTAGATCGACAAAAGACGCGAAAAATCTCTCCCTTAATTCGCATAAGGTATTTTGAAATTAAATGAAATGAAAAAAATGCGGTATATTGACATAAGGAGTGTCTAAAATACCTTCGGAAAATTCTAGGACATGAACAAGCGTGAAATTAAGGCAAACCAAGTTCCACTCAAACCCAACCCTGCTTATAAGATCAAGGGAGATGGAATTGATTGGTGGGTGTTTGCGAAAAAGTACATTTGGGAAGCTTTCGGCACATACCTAAATTAGGTTTCCAAATCATAACTTAAAGTCTTAGAGCATCGCAATATGGTTAAGTGCCCAATTTGCATCCGACGTATGTTTGAAAAAAATCTAGATAAAAGTTAAAGAACGGCTATAAACTCTTTCGCTTCCGGCATATAATGTTAGGATTAATGAATAAAATACCAAATAACTTGTAGCATATAACCCCAGAAGCTGCTAGGGTATATGATTTTCTTCAACTTTTCAGTAGTTTTTACTTCTTTTTGCTAAAAATCTTTATGACATTGCATATTAAATGATTCGCATTTTCCAAAATGCATGTCAACATAATTTTGCAACAAGTGGTTTATATCTTTAAAATCATGCAGTGCTGCATCAGCTATAAAACTCACTGTTAATGTAAAGTGACGTTTAAATCTGTATTTTATAAGTCGTAAAATGTGTCTAATATGTCTAATGTTATGCTATAATATGTCCCTAATATCATCAGTAATATGTCCCATATACTATGCCATAGCATGTCCCATATATGCCATAACATGTCCCATATACGCCATAACATGTCCCATATACGCCATAACATGTCCCATATACGCCATAACATGTCCCATATTGACATAGCATGTCCCATATTATGCCATAATATGTTCGATCATATATGACCATAACAGAATTTCACAAATATGAACTTTACAAAAAGTAAAAACTATATTGTATGGTTAAATGATCGCAATATCCAGTAAGTACACATATAAACAAATTATAGACTACCTGATATATGCGCATATAAATGTGTCCTAATTTATGATATGTACATATACTGTATATCCATGAAGCACAGGACGAGTATATGTGCTATACACAAGTTTCCAGAAGCATTTGGTAATCAGGATTTCTTAAAAATCGTCAGGGCTTTAAACCATTAAACCTATTCATAAAAGTTTTAAATGCAGGATAATACCAACAGTCTTTTAAGAAGACTTATAAAAATTAGCTTTACAATTTCCGTTCAGGTTACCTTAGAAATTTAAATTTAATCTATTGAAGAGAAACCATGACAACTTCTAGACGTAAAAAAACAGGAATATGTTACAGAATGCAAGGTTAGCTTAATTCCCCAGGTGAACATAACGCTTTCAACGATGCTTTTCAAGGAGCTTTCTAAAAAGACAATGAATAGTCGCCTCTGAAGAATTCGGATTATGGTTCTTTCACGCGTTTCACGTTCGGAAACGTCGTGCCAGTTCTTCAGTTTTCTTTGATGACAAAGGCCCTCCTAAGGGTGTAATTACACGGGCTTGTTAATGAAGACGTACTGCCCATAATGTAGCTTTTGGCCAATAATATCAGTGGTGTGCAATTTAGCTGAGAAATGAATAATGAAAATCCTTTCCTGTATCGCAATTCTATTTTCCCCGTGGCCAAAAAAAAAAAAACTAAACTAGACAAGGACGAACATCAAAGCAATAGTTTAGGGCATGGACTTCCAAATACAGCAATATAATCCAAGTAAACTATCAGCTTTCTTTGTATACAAGTCGAGAAATCGATTCTAAGACTTCCCGGGTGGAAAATTTGATTTTAGACATACATGGAGTTAGACATACATGGGCATATATGGCCATATATGTCTATATGTGGCCAATTTTTGATATGGACATATATGGAATATCCATATATGTCCATATATGGCCCATATACAGTTTTTCCACCCGGGTTGGGAGATAAAGGGTTAACTCGTACTTCAGCATAAACTTTGGTTGACAAGTTATACGTGCATATATGGGCACATTAATACCCTAAGTATAGATTGTATAGTATATGAAAATATAGACATTCTCGAATGAAAGATAAATATATGCCAATATATTCCAAATTATCGAAAATAAATTCGAAACCCATATTTTCCGCATATCTATGCAGGTGGGGAAAAACCCGTGGTGGATGGATGTACAAGATGGAAAAAAACCGAATTTGGACATTTCTGAAATTTGATAAATATTGACATATACATATGCCCTATGTATGGTATTTTAGTCTGGAATTTACCGCATTCTATGGCCATAGGCGTTATGGCCAAAATATGGTTCTATATACAGCTCATAATTTTCCCAACCGGGAGGGTAAACAAAATGTATGTGTGATGGAATTCATTATACTGAAAATCAGTTGATATTGGCATAACATTCAAAAATATATATATTTTGAGTATTCTTTTCAGTGATTTGGTGAAAGTTTACGACAAGACCTGCTTATAAAATTCCAATAGGTAGGTTGTTATGATGGCGAATTGCATTTTCCATCATGATTGCAACAAAGCTAAAATCAAGTGTGTAACGAAAACCCTTGGGTCATCCCACTTCAATTTAGAAGAAAAATTATCGAAAATAAATTCGAAACCCACATTTTCCACATATCTATGCAGGTGGGGAAAAACCCGTTACTTCGTTAAATTTATCTCAAATCCCACGCCCCATTTACTTCTACATTCCCTAGGGAACATTGCTGCATATCTTGTTAACCGATTATTTTCCTCCTTCCTGCACTTCGTTCCTATATAAACTACATATGTACAGATCGAGATTGCAATAGTATATTGATTTTTGTATAGCCTGCCCATGAAATCATCAGGCAATCACTGCATACTTCAGTGCATGACGGATTGCTAACACATTTTAACACTATAGGAATAAAATTGTGTCAAATTAAATTACTCTATTGCTTCGATTCTAAGACGCCATCGATTGAATGACGCACATGGTTTTATTCTAAGAAAATATGAATTTCTTAGAATATGTTTTTGAATATATAACACATTTTTTACTATGGGAAAAACATGGTAAAAAGTGCAGAAATAGAATAACTGGAGTAAAATCATTGAAGTAACCGGTAATACCCAGGTGGAAAAGTTATATATATGTCCATATATGGCCCATACATGATTGTTTCACCTTAGTTAACTAAGTATCGTACATGCATAAATATAATACACTTAAGTGCAAAAAAATCGACTCATCTGCATGAATCAAGTAAAAACGTGTTTTCCTCAGCAACCAAATGTTCGATTTAAAATTGGAAAAATGAGTTTTGTAGACAATTATTCCTGTTTATAATTCGCCTAATTGTCATAAAATTCCTGATGCATCCTTGAGGCGAAAAATGTTGAACTTAAAGCAACTCAAATTTGCGTTGTTTATTCCAATATGCATCGTTGTACCCCTGTGCCTGTAAGTGTTTCTGAATACAATTTGATTATCAGAGATTATTGAACACATATCGAGACAGTGTTAATTAATGGTTTCTCGATATAATGACCACTCCACCCGAAGTAGCCGCACCAGTTGCGGGCTATTCTTCAGAGAAATTCAGCAGAAATCCTTTTCACACTGGACGAATTATAAACAGGAATAAATTGTCTACAAAACACATTTTTTCGATTTTAAATCGGACGTTTGGTTGCTGAGAAAAACACATTTTTACTTGATTCATGCAGGTGAGTCGATTTTTTTGCACTCAAGTGTATATCCAACATAGGCAAAGTCTATCCGCTTTATAACTGTGTCATGACAAAACTATGCATTCTATGAGATTATTTGCAGAATTGCGAACTATTGTTCCGATTAAGTAAATAACGAATGTTGTTGACGACTAGAGGAAAGTACATTTCGTGAATCCATACATACACGCATTTCCCCAATCACAGAGTGATTCAGATTAAAGAGGGAATTCCCCTCACTTGTTTATTTATAGCACATACAAAAGTATTAGTCATGATAAAACCAAGAAGACATAAAACGATATTTATGTAAGCTCTTACGCAGTGGATCTTTTCTTCCTTATTCTTCTAGGAAACATATGGCTTTCTATGTCAATTGAGTTAGTACGAACTTTCCTTTTTTTTTGTTAAGTGTGAATAATTTGCATCGTTTATTTTACAAATTGCTAGTTTTTCGATATCATTTTAAAAAAATTAATAAAAATTACATTAATTAAACATTAAACTAGTTTAAACAATGCAAAATGAGACATTAAATGTTTCCAATAAAAATTGTTCAAAAAGAAGTAACAAATTCCTAAATCCTGCTATATTCTGAATAAAAAACTTAGAAAACTACCTACACAATATACTCTTGTGGCCACATATCCATATACTCGTATGTGTCATATAAAATGTTTCCACCCAGGAAGGTTTAAGGCCGATAAGTTATCAGAATAAATACATCTTTGGGTTTGGAAATCTTGATAATGATTAGTTGTGTTTAATGCATGTTGTTCCTCATGTGTTGTCGACATGTTTACGTGTCAACCGCTTTCCATTTTATGTTTATTTCAATTACAATTTTATCCAGTTTGATTTTTGAACGCATTTATGAGTAGAAGAGCGAAATAATCGTCTCAATCTCCAATTTGCCACTATTGAAATGTTCAAAGAAGTTATCATTCCTCTAACATTCATGCAACGAATGTTCGAAAATTTCGTTTTTAACGAATGCTTTTCAGTTCAATTTCTCGCCTTATTTACGACTCTCCCCTTTATCCAAAAATGACGCTTCTTTTCCGGGAATTTGTAAGAAATACACAAAGTTTCACATGGTTGACTCTCGCCATAGTTATTAAATTAATGATACATCTCGCATCGCAATGCCAACAGGCTGGACACAAATGCGCATGCGCGGAACGTTGGTTCATGTCCTTTCTAAGGACAATTACGATGAACAATTTTATGCTTGGCTAAATTATGATCAATATCGGCGCCATAAAACAGGCGGTCAAGAAAAAAAACCCTAACACTTCCTTCTAGATGTCGCATATTTAATTTTATACAACATCTTGACCCAGATTAGCTTTCAGCCAGACACACTGTAGCCTATTAGTGAAAGCTGGACCATTAATTATTGAGCTTATATCAGAATAGGATAATATGTGAACAGGTCTTAGAACCGTAACGACTGGTCTTAATATTAACCTCTGAGGGCCGGTTGCACCAACATAGGTTAAGAATAACCAGGGTTAACCTGCTGTATAACACTAGGTTAACCCATCTTTGCATTGCACAAGCATGGGTTAGGAAAAAATGGAGAGAAAGGTTAACCCAGCCAGTAGGCAGAGTTAACCTCGTGTTATAAGCTTGTTCCTTTTCCGTCCGCCATTTTGTTTTTGCAGGTTAAACATGGGTTCCATAACTCGGGGTACATTTTATTAAGGGTTATTTGGTACAACACAAACATATAACCTGGAGGATAACCTCGAGTTATATTTTAACCCGAGATTAGTAAACCTTAGGGCCGGTTGCACCAACAAAGGTTAAGCTAAACCTAAGGTTAACCGTGAGTTAACTAGGAAAAGCATTGCAC
>JAQGAE010006289.1:0-10283 GCA_034696685.1 Julus scandinavius
CTGCTCATCCGTCCAACCTCCAAGCTCGGCTACATTCTCTAATGCATCGAAGAAATCCTCCACACTCTGCTTGGTAGCGCCATCAAATGGTGGTACTGATTGCATCAGACCTTGACACTTTATTTTCCTTACGGTGTCCCCTATGACATCTGCTTCTGCGGCTCCCGAGCTAGTGGCCATATTGGCTTCTTGTTTCAAATTGACTAACTGTTGTATAATGTCCAATGTTTCTCCTAATTCGCCTCCACTGCTAAATTCTGAGTCAGATTTAAAGGTGAGGTTGTCCTCATCTGATTCCTCACCTGGCCCTAACTCATGGAAGATGTGCTGCAACCGGAGATCATAAGATCTCCGCATTACCTCCCAAAAGCCTCATTAAGATGGGTGCAGAACCTCGCCTGTCTGAGACACCATGTACCTCCACAACAGCTGGTACTTCGATTTTTTGACAAATCAGCTGGGCAATCCTATCCCCAGGGTTTATCACATACGGCAAAGTGGAATGGTTGAACAACAACACCTCTATGTTCCCCCTGTAGTCTGGATCAATGATCCCTGGCTCTAAGGTGACACCGTATAATGCCCCGTGGCCTGGTCTTGGGGCCAACCAACCACAACAGCCATGTGGCAATTCAACAGCAATATCCGTAAAGACAACCTGCCAACTGCGACCTACGAGGACCGTAAAACGAGGGCTGGAGAGATCCACCCCTGCCGAGAATAGTGTGACCCGGACTGGATCCCAGGCTTCACTACTAAGTTTCCTATACTTTAATACGTTGTAGGACATTGGGAAACCTCCCAGACCACGTTTTCTTTATTCCCTAACCTTGGTGACCTTTGACCTAAAAACTAACAACACTAATAGGCTTATCTCTTTAAGACAAGTAATTTGAGATGTCACTTGAGGGTGCTATCTCAAATTTCAAAAACCGGAAGTGACCGCCACCAACAGGAAGCGATGTCCAAAAGACTCCTCTCATCAAGCTGAGCAGTTTGAGGGGTCACATAGGGGGTCTAACTCGATTCCTTAACTAACAGGAAGTGCTACATCCGAACAGGAAGTTGTGTCCATTGGGTCCCTTTCGTGATGCTGAGCAGTTTGAGTGGTCACATGGGGGGTCTAACTTCAAAACTAAAGAAGTTGCACAAAAGTAGCAGAAGGAGGGGTAGTTACAACACCTCCTTTTGGCAACCTATCTTCATTCACCTCCCCTATCTACTGCTGTGTATATTGCCCAGATTGGTCCAAGGCCCTATGTTTTGGGACCTTTTGCCTTATTCATGCCCTAATAACTCTTAAAGTTAGGGACCTATGCCCCCTCTGCTTAATGGGTTCCCTTCCTTATGTCCCCCTCTGCTATCCTAGAGAATTTCAAGGTCCTAGGTGCACTAGGACCTAAGATATGGGGACCCAACCAATTTGGTTGGACTCCCAACTATGCCTGCAGTGCTATTCCTGAAGGCAGGGTTTGTCATTAACTTTATGACATACCCCTTTTGAAGCACTAGCAACCTAGGCTATTTCCCTTTTAGGCCTATAACCCTAATATATATAATATAACCCTAATTGCCCAATGCCCAATAACTTAAACCAGCTCCCAAAAGACCCAACTGACTTGCAATATACAACACCAGGTTCAACGTTTTTATCTAATCCCACCGCTGCCACCAAATATGTTACTCCAACCCCCTACCTTGGAAGGATTGTCTGGCGTCAACACATCACTCGTTGATTTAAGGATTGCTTGGAGCGTGTCTCTTCCCCGGAGGTGTTTTGGGTTGGCAACCCTACGGTATCTGCAATCCCCGGTTCCCCAAACAGGCACTCATACAAGTCAGCTGGTCAGTTGCAACACAGTTTAATTAAGTAGGGTATTGGCATTACACACAGAGAGGGCCTAACTAACCTACTAACTCCTCCAAAATTAAAACCCCAGTAGCCTTACCATCCCTGCTGCCCTCGGAGGTGCCTCCCGCACTTAGCACTCCTTTAAGACCCCCTTGGTTCTCTGCTGTGGTCTCTTTTGCTTCTTCTGTCGAGCGTCCGCTGTCCTCGCCTCCGATTCTTCTCCACGTCCGACTCTCTCTCCTTCCCACAACGACTCTGCCTGCTGGAGAGTCCCCTCTTATATCTTGATCCCTCTCCCACGCATCACCGTTCTCCTCGGCTCTCATCAAGACCATATTTGGTCATATCAATCCGGATCTTAAGCTGAAAGGCCCGGGCCGGAAGGCGTGGGTGAGGAATGCATTCTCACGCTAAGTGCTTTAGGAGTTATGGCTGACAAACCCATCACCGGATGCGCTGGTCATAAGTACTAAATCATTCTGCCCTCGATCTGCCAGCCCCCCCCACCAGCAAGCGTGGGCGCTGTGTGTCCTCTTTTCTCCCGGGTGTACGCTGAGCCATTCTCTCCTTCTCAGTGGGGGGGTTGTGGGGTCCAGACTTCCCCTCCTCAGCAGCCTGGCCCCAATCCCCGAGTTACTAGCTAACCCGGGCCATCCAATGGCCCCAGTCAAGGGTTTATTCCCTTGCCTTCCTTTTTCCAGGGTGACATCTGCTGGGACACCCTGTAGCCAGAACTTTATTTCGGTCCCCTGGCTGTATTTCCTTTCCCCAGGGGGAGGGAGAGGGGGGGTGCTAATGGTGGCCCTGCTAAAAGTGTTTATCTTTGTTAAGTGGTCATAACTTCAGAAGTTATGACATGTGCTTGTTTCTTTAGTTCCTTCCCCCCTTGTTTGGGGTTAGGCCGACCACAGGTCACGGCCTCTGGCCCCCCGTCTGGGTGACCAGGGCACGGGTGCGGGACGCCTGGTTTCTGGGCCCGCGGTAGCCTATTGGCCAGATCCCACACATCCCCTTCTTCACTCAAGCGTGGCCCCAGCGGCGTGCCTGGACAGTCTCTTCCACCCTCCAAGATAGCAGCAACGACACCCATGTTTCCAGTGACCGAGTTGGAGGAGGCCCTGGACGTGTACCATCGGGACTTGCCTTCGGTGGCCATACTCGTTTGTCAGGTGGGGTCACCAGTTGCTCCCCCTCCAGCAGGTCTGTTTGCTGCCCTGTTGGAGGTGTGGTGGGCCTCCTGGCCACAGCAGGTGACCAGTGACGCCATGGCGGCCTTCTTTACGGCTGTCCTGACCACCCATGGCTATTCTGGGGCCATCCTGGTGGGGCCTCCCTATGGGCAGCAGGCTAACTAGCTTGCCCCACCGCCGGACGGATCACCCAACGACGACCCTGACTGACCCTGGACTCACATGGTAGGTGTTCCATCAGTTTCTCTCCTTTGCCTCCCCCCCTTGCCAAGGGATCGCAACAGGCTCAATCTTGTTTGATCCGCGGGACAGTATATCGGCAAAGTTGTTTAACTTTCCGGGGACGTATTGTACGTCAAAGACATATTGCTGGATCTCCATGATCCAACGAGCCCTACGTCTCTTAGGTTCTTTGGTGGCCAGGATGGATCGTAACTGAGCGTGATCCATATGAACCACGAACGTCAGACCATCTATATAGCCACGAAACCTTTGGATGGCCCATAGCACGGCCAATGCTTCTCTCTCAGTGGTAGAGTAGTTGGTTTGTGCTGGGGAAAAGGATTTTGATGCATATTCCACTACACGGAATTGGTCTCCGTCCCCTTGACCAAGCACAGCGCTAATGGCTTCCTGGCTAGCGTCAGTGTATAGGTGGAAGCTTAAGTTAAAATCAGGCTGGACCAGCACTGGAGCGGTAGTCAGGTATTCTTTCAGCTTGTTGACCGCGTTCCTGCAGGCTTCGTCAAAGGTGTAAGGAACGTCCTTTTTTAACAGGTGATGCAGGGGAGAGGCTACTTCTAACAGGTTTGGGATAAACTTCCCAAACCATTTACAGGAGGCCAAGAAAGACCTCAACTGCTTAATGTTTGCTGGAAATGGTAATTCCAGGATGGCCGCTACTTTTTCGGGGTTTGGGCTGACTCCGTCCGGAGAGATCATATGCCCCAGAAATTTAACGGTTTTCACGAAGAAGTGGCCCTTTTCTTGTTTCAGACCTAAATTATGGTCCTGTAATAGCTCAATCATTCATCACTAACAATGAGAAGATCATCCTGATAAACTTCAATGAGGATATCTGGAAAAATCTTCTACAGCTGATCCACCACTCGTTGACAATGAGCGGCGGAGTTACGGGCCCCCATTGGCATCCTAGTATAACAAAAGGTACCCAAGGATGTAAATGTTGTAAAGTACTTTTAGGAATCGTCGCTAATGGGGATCTGCCAATAACAATTGGTCAGATCCACTGGAAAAGTGGCAGAGCACCCTCTTTGAGGGCTTATCCGCTCATGTCTTGGAAGGTCTATCACGGTCCTTATTGAACGTGGGTTAGTGGAGGTAAAATCCGCCACTGGTCTAGGAGTCCCTCCTGGGTACCGCGTCGGTACGTAGCCCTCTTCCATGGTCCTAGGGGGACTATCCTTCCTGACAATCGATTCATACTGAATCCTCGGTCAAAATCCTCCCATGAATTCTCCCAAGGATTAGGGGTTTGGGTGCTAGGGTTACGGTATGTTCTTTCCTAGCAGCTCCGACCTCCATCTCTCCAAGTACCGTTTCCTTTTTCGGGAGTTGACTGTGGGGATGGTATGGATGGTGAACGGGACACCTGGGCCAGTTGCTCCATCTGTTGCTGGAGTTGCATAATGGCTTCCTTCATTTTTCTTGCTCTCTCCCGTTCCTGCTGTAGTTCTTGCTGCAGCTGTTGGACCGGGAAATGTGCTTCGGAGGTTTCTAGTACGGGGGCTGCTCTGGTCTTTTCATGGTCCTTTTGATATAGCTCCCGAATCTGGGTAAAGAGCTCCGGATTCGTAGTGACTGACTGTTCCACCTCCGCTGGTAGGTACACCTCTAGATTTTGATTACCCCTTGGATTGGGGTAATAGTTCAGACGGATGGTGGCTTGTGTCGGAGGGGCCGGTATTGCTCGAGATCTTCTTTCGGGTGCCACCCTACTTCCCCTTACGGGTGGGTAGTCTGTGACTTGCTGTCAGCGTCGCCTGTGTTCCGGATGTTGACGACAGTTCCTGGATGACAGTCTCAGCTGTTCTGGGAGGAAGAAATTCCTCCTGCGATAGATGCCTCATCTCTTCTTCATCTTCCGGATCTAGAGGAGGCACTGACGTTCTCGCTTCTACTGTTGGGCGCCAATTATTAGGCACCCCCTCCTTCGGATGTCCCTCTTGGGACCCAGTGGGGGATGACTGGTGATATTGGGTCTGTTCCGGACCCTCATATGCCAGGGCAGCTTCCGGAGGGTGTTCCAGGATCCCTGTCATACGGGAGGTATTTCGCGTGTTCATCAAGGGCGGGTGATCAAGTCGTCCTTGAAGTAGCGCTAGATACCGTTATAATTTTGGGCTGGAGGCTGTGTGGAAAAGGCTTACTCCTCAGATAGGGTTAGCCTCAGCGGTGGTGGCACAGGTTGACCTGTGTTGGGTGTTGGGGCAGGGAAGTTAAGCTGAATCGATAGGAAAAGGCTTAACTGGCCTAAGGTCGCGTAGTTTTAGGAAAACTGAACTGAAAACAAGACTGACAGTTTTTCTAAGTTTAAAGAAATAAAAAGTATATTAGTTCTCAAGCAATTTTACGGACGTTTTTTGACAGTGGTTCGCAGTCTAAGACTGCTCATTTCGGAATGAGAGACATGGTTTAAATGTCCCTCTATTTACAAATTTTTGAGCATATGAAACTATTACTAGCTAAGACATGCTATAATTATCGTGCATACGTTTTGGAGACAGTGGGGCCAATATGAATCTAACGATGTATTCTTTTAGTGTATTTCTAGGTTGTCTCCTTTCGGATCTGAGAAGTGGGTCACTTTGTCTGCCCTGGCATCCAGTGTCCCTTTCGTCCATTGTTGTTGAGTGTGGGAGCATTGTTCCTGAGGGATTGTTTTATGTGGAGGTCGTCATAGTACACCTAAAGCTATATAAAAAGGTTAATATATTAATTGTCATTCTAATGTTTATATTATTATTTAGATATATATATAGCACGCATATGCCAATAATATATATATCGTATGAATAATAATAGTTAAGCATGCAAAAAATTTCAAAACGAATTATTTTTGCCTTTCGACATCCCTTACAAAATCGTACACAGGCCAGCACTGCATACGCGTGTGCTTTGCAGGGAAAAGGTGGTGTAGGGGGTTGGGTTTAATAAATTTTTAATTTAAAATAAAAATACATTTTCTAGAGGAAAATGAGGTTTACAGTTATTAATGAAATTGTATTTTGATTAGAAATATATAGTTTTTAATATATTTGAGAAATTGGTTGAATGTAAAACGTTTTATTAGCGTACATTTAACCTACAGAGAAAAATTGGTTACCAAAATCACGTAACCATCACGTTTGCAAAATAGCCATTCCATGTTTTTGTGTTTGTGTAACTTGTTTTGTGTTAATTACATTGTATTGGAATGACAATGTAATTATAATTACGTTTTAATGTCAAAAACATAATTTTAAAAATGTTGGTTACATTAAATTAACGTTAACAACACGTTAACAAAAACACTGTGTATAGTTTCACTAAAAAATCACGTTATTTTTAATGTGTGTGCTACCTGGGAACTTATAAAATTTTCTTTTAAATGTGTCAGCTGAGAAAAGGCTAGCACAGTCTAGGTGACCTATTTTTATTCACTAGCATTTTAATTGAATTCCTTTAAAATTGTGCACTTAAATACATATAAGTGTTGCAAAAAAAGGAAAACACATACATTTTATATACTTACGCTCCTTTAAAAATTGTGGAAATAGTTTCTTTCATATAGCGTAGTGCTAGAAAATACAGTCACACTGCTGTATTGTGTGTTGGATTTTTTGTATTTGTAAATAAAAACGATTTGTCGATAAGCTTCCATATAGCAACGTGATGCAAACATGAAACATCCATGTTTTTTATGGACAAATTATTTTTTAAATTGTAGTGTCCTTAGACTTGTATATTTTCAAAAAGTATATGCTTTAGATATTTAGCTTTATTAATGAAAAATATATTTATAAATTGAGGTTAATTAACTAAATTCTTAAAATGTGTATAATTGTGTTAAGTCTTGCAGTTAACTTTTATATTCCAACTATTTAATTGTATTTTTAATTTTGGAACATTTACAAGAATAATTTAATTTTTATTGGTAAATGCATGGTGGTTACCTGGAATATCATTAGTCATTAGTAATTTTAATACATTTCATCCGTGTTTTTGATATTTATATTAACGTGAATGAAATTCAAATTTGAGACAGGAAACAATGCTTACGTGTTGTAAGCCCTTATGCTTAGATTTATATGCTTAAAAAAATCGTATAGCATATATTTTGTAGTAAATAGATTTCACGTGGAAATTCTATGGTGATTAATAAATAATAAATTTGATTAAAGAAAGCATTATATTTTTATCAACAATTTAATTGTCTCCAATTTATTTGGTACCAAGTTCTATACGTTGTTGTAAGCAAAACAACCAATCCTTGTAAATCATACCTAGGCTAATAACATAAATCAGGCTACATAATTCATATGAAAAAAAGAAACATTACATTTTCATCACACTCCATAAATTTACTTGTAGAAATGCATTGGCCTTTGGTTGAATATATTGTCATTCCTCTCAAAATTGTAAAAATAATTTTCTTTCTATTGAGTTTAATAGTGATCAATATTAAAATAATGAAACTTGGCATAGTGTAAAACACTGAATATATAATCTATTGTAAATAATTGCATTGAAAGTTATCAATTATATATTTTTTGGTGATACAAAATTATGTAAACAGCTTAGTTGCTTGCAAGTTGAATAATTTGTGTACAATATCAGTACTTGATAGCACTATCTTGGCGCTATGAACATGTGTCGCAGATAATGTAGTAAAACATTTTTGCGTGGGGTGTGTTGGCTCACTTTTATTTGACTAGCGCCCTTGTATATATCCATTATCAAAAACCAAAGGCGACTACATTGGTCAGTTAAAAGAATTAAATGTTTAATTTTGGGACTTGTAAGCTTAAAATGTAAAGATTTTGTTGTGTATTCTTTGGTAGCAACACCCCAAATGGAGGCCTGTCAGCTCTTAGCTGTTAGCCATGAGCCGTCAGCCGCTAGCCGTTAGCCATCAGCCGCGAGCCGTCAGCCGCGAGCCGTCAGCCGCGACCCGTCAGCTGCGAGCCGTCAGCCATTGGGTTTTGGGTTTTGTTCTGCTAGACAACTAGACTTCAGTTGGTGCTTAGAGAACGGGGAAGTGAGACATTTCTCACTTCAACTCTCAACTTTCAAACACAACTGCAACTTCACCTCCACTGTCATCAGCAAGTTGGACCAACCATCAAGGAAGATCAGTTGTGAGTTGCATCCACCAAACGGTCCTTTTAAGGACCACACAAGAAGTAAGAGATTCCAGATAGCAATAAAAAGGTAGACCTCCCTTAGTCTGTTTGTTGTTGTTTACTTAACACCAACAAGGTTATGGGCCCAGCATGCTTCCACTGCGCATGCTGAGGACAAGAGGCTACCTGCTTTTTTGGAATCTTCTGAAATTTAGATTTCTGGATTTTGGATGGTGACTGGTGATTGATTGGCGAAATTAGTCATGGCTGACAAATCCATCTACCACATCACTAACCTCACAGGTGCTCCCAATTACCACAAATGGAAGACTGATGTGACATTGCTGCTTGCAGCAAAGGGACTGCACCACACGATCGATGCAACCATTCCACCACCGGATCCGAATACTGCAACCAAGACAGAAAAGGATTTGTGGGATCGGCAATAGTTCAAGGATTTAGGTCAAATGTACCTTACCTTGAATGATGAAGTTCAACGCATCGTGGCACGATGCAAAACACCGCTTGAGGTCTGGACTACGCTCCGGAAAACTTTTGAACCGGCTACTCGTGCTCACATCGCAGCACTTCGGACAAAGTTCCAGTCTATCCGAATGTCTCCGGTTGAAGAGCTGGAACTTTACATCAATCGCGTGGAGGAAGCTGCCCATGATTTCTGGGATCTTGTTCCACACAAGAAGGATGAGGATGACCTGGCTTATCAGATCCTAGCCGGACTGACTCCAGAGTTCGAACACATGGCCCAGCAGCTTTACATGCTGGAGGATAAAGATTTCACTGCCGAAAGAGTCAAGACCTCTCATTGCAGAATCGGGTCGACTGCGAGAGAAAGCAAAGGTGCCTACACCTACCGATACATTATCAGCTTCATCAGCGACAACATTCCGGGTTATTTGCCAACACTGCGACAAACCGGGGAGTGCCGGACTCTTAAGGCATTTCTAAGCGGAGCCACCACCAAACATAGTGAAACATCACCATTGGAACCAGTTTGATGCCATGCCTGCGGAGACACAGGTCACTATGCGAAAGGTTGCGCTAACCGACGGTTACAGTCCAACCAGCCTGGGATTGCTCCTTCGAAAGCATCCAAGAAGAAGACAAGGAAGACAAAACAAGTCTCATCGCCACAGATGTCGGAACCATCCTTCTTCGTGGGGACCATGGAGGACAATCCTTTGGATATTGACCAATGGATATGGGATTCCGGAGCAGCTAGGCATCTTTGTACCCACAGACGATGGTTTACTTCACTTTGCACAATCCCATCGATGACGCTACGGGGCTATGCCGGAGAATTCTCCATTGATGGTGTTGGGACAGTCGTCCTACAAACAGCAACAGGACGCGTGACCCTCACAGACGTTGGCTACGCACCTTGTGGTCGGAGAAACATAATATCAGGTTACCGAGCCAGTGTTGCTGGTTATTCATGGACCAAGGGAAACAACATGGTCATCGTGCGTGATCGTCAGAACAGAATTCTTGCGTTGCCATGGTGATAACGGGCTTTTTAAGTTAACAGCGAAGCCAGATTCTACAACACCCACACCAACACCTACTCCACCAGTCTCCACAGCTGGTAAGCAACCTGGCATCTTCCCAGCAGACACAAAGGAAGTCGATAAACTTGTCCTGTAGCACCAGCGGTTTGGACATTGTAACGCGTGGACAGTGCACAGGATGTCTCATGAGGGGACCCATATCGGTCTGCCTCCTCTCAGGTCTTGAGATTTCTACTGTGATACATGCAAGACATGTAAAGCAGTTAAGATGTCTTCAAAATCCATTGGGAAATGCTCGACCAAGGAAATCTTGGAGTTGATCCATTGCGACGTGTGGGGACCTATTGCTACTCCATCGCATCGGGGCTCG
>JAQGAE010006290.1:0-10282 GCA_034696685.1 Julus scandinavius
ATTACCATCGTATGTGATCGTGCAACATCTTTTATTACACGCAACAAAAATCTAAGTAATATTAAACATGGTTTTGCCTCTGACAAATTGTTTTCGATGAAACTGAAAGCTCACAACATAATCCCAAATAAATGATACATGAACTTTTATTAGATACTTGAACTTAATGATTTAAAGTGCATGGTTAGATATAGCTAAGTTACATATAGCATTTATTTCAAAGTTCCCATTCAATGATAAAATACTAATTTGATAAAGACGACTTTCGTTGTTATTATGAAAATCTGACAAACTTCAATTATTAGGTAGTCAATATAAGACATGAATGAGTGGCATATCTCGTACGTTCAGTTTGGAAATCCATGGTAACAAATTGCAGCAAAACAAAAAAAACTTTGAATAAACTGTATGTAGCACTTATTGAAGAAGACATGTTTATTTGGTATAGTTAAATATTGCCACAGACTATACAGAATCATAAAAAATACAAATAATAATACTAGTCTAATCCATTTAAGGATCGAGACACGAACTAAATGCCCAGACATAAACAATTGTTTGATTTGTTGTTCATCTGTTCATGAAAGAAAATAAAGTGTATACAAATATTTACCATCATGAAACCAGGAGTTTAAAAGGAAAGACAAATACTTAATAGGTTCTTTTTTAAAACGGTAAATGTTTTCTCGATGAAAGGTTTTAAGAAAACAAAAACGATCTATTTATTTTGTGTATTTTTAAAATTATAGTGCGTTGCAGATGGGCCCGATATTTTCTTTCTATGTTCATTCCTTAGAAATGCCTAAATTAATTTTAACTATATCCTATAAAAAATTTTAGATGAAAACAAGATTGCAGGAACATTATGTTTTCTATCAACATAGTGATTTTTGTATATAATTTGTCCATATTATTAAAAAAACAAAAACAAAAAAAACAAACAATTCCAGTAGTTCCTTTAAGTAATTTACGACACAGGCTCATGAAATAATGAAGCTTATTGGGGATCATGTGAGATCAACAGCAAAAACCTCCCTGTTTATCCATCTTAAACGAATATGAATGCTCACTTAAATTAAAGTGCCCAAAGCAGTGCTAAGTATAGTGAAGCTTCTAGCAAAAACATTACAGCAACACGTAAGATTAAGCCTAAACTATACAATAGCTTAGTCGTTTGTCCTATCAGAAAAACTTTTGCACTGAACATCTTTCTGATACACATACAGCCTAAGTCAAAAAGACACCGCGGGCCAAATTTTATCCAGAGTAAAAGTAGATAGATAATGGATTTTTAGACAAATTAGCGAAATATTGAAGCTTGCTGATGTAAAACCCTCGTGTAGTTGTAGCAAAAGCCAAGTGGATTTTCGTGTCACCATGATATAACGTTTGATACACTATAGTTACTGAAAATTCAATAGGAGTCACGATCATGCGCACCAAAGCAGAGACCATTAATACTTCGTAAGACCCCCTGGAAGTATTATTTTTAGAAGTACACCAATGTATTAAGATTTTATGGCAAATTTAAGTAGGCACTTGATTACTTCCAGAAATACAATTTCAGAGGGTTGCAGCTTGCTTCGTATTGCACAACTCTCAACTGCCTGCAAAACACAAATTTATATTTAATGTCAGCTTGCAATAAATAATGCTGCTCTTAATTCTAGCTTTGTGGCATCGATTCACTATACACTCGAGTAGATTTTCAGTGAATCAAGGTTTAATTCAGACTATTGCTCTAAAAGAGATCAAATTCAGCCATTGAATACGGTATAAATCGACACACGTTTGTGCCATTATCCCAGTTTATCACCTAAATTGTGCTCTTATTACTTTAGTAGAACTTCATAACGGATCTTCAGCTCAGTTGTATCACTGTCGAGAGCAAAATTTGTCTCCAGCAAGGTCTCAGAACAGGACCTTGATATGGTCCATTTACGAAATTTGCTTGTATAAGGGTCAATAAGTAAAGTTTTTGAGAAGAAGAAAAAAACATTTTCAAATAAATGTGGTTGACAAAATAGATTTTCCTGTAAATGTACAATAGTTTGTAAAAACAAGTTACACAGAATTCAATCTAGTTCAAAACATCAGCAAAGAATTCGAGAACAAGATCTAACTTGCTCTCCAAAATTAATCTGTTTGCCAATAAAACTTCTTAAATATATAATTAATAAGATGTGAAGGCATGCTGTTTCCTCAGTAGACCATTAATTTTCCCATTCAGCGAAAAAAATTCAATAACAATTTTATAACGCAATATGTTGCCTTGCAAGCAAGGGATTTTAGAGCTCCCAAATTGCAATCATGATTACAACGTACACAGAAAAAACGTAAAGAGCACATAGGTACACTCACATAAGTGTATAGAAAAAGTAACCATTCAGTATGCTGCCTGCATAGCTTGCACAAGAGGAATTTTAGAAAACTTCAATAGCATTGATTTTCACTCAACCCATATTTTCTTTGTTGTTCAACAACATGTTAAATTTTGTATTACAAAAGCCGGGCCTTGTTATTACAGTTCGCGTACATAATGGGCAGCTTGCAACGAGAAAAATCGACCCTTAATAGGATTTCAGTGAAACACTCGAACGAAAGGAAATTCAATAAAAAAAAATTAAACGCCTCTGTTATAATGCAGCTTGCACGAAGCAAGAATCCACTCCTCGAATGTTGCAAGAGGTTGTTATTCATTCCTAATATGTTTGGAGTTCAGTTTTGCACTCGATCCAAATGCACGTTAACTTGTAAATAAAACATTTGTCAAACAACAATCAGCAGTATAGGCATTCAGACTCTATATGATGAGGTCCTTGGAATGCATTGTGCTGTTCTATATAACACATTGGGTATGGATGGATACACGTGTTCGTGTTGTACAAGTCTACTAATAAATACATGTACGTGGACGAGCCAATAGGCACACATGTCGATCTCCTACAGATCAAAGTTCATGCTTGAGAAAGCTATATTTCTCCAGAGGATAACGTCTCTAGCAAACAACCTACTTCCACAATTCGCTTGCGGTTATCAGAAATAATGCGCCAGCATCATTCCCAAGAGTTATTGCTGCGGATTTATCTTGGCAGAAGTTTTGTTTTTATTCATTGAATGAGAATCAGGAAGCATAGCAACATACTTTTGTGAAATTAATAACAAAAAAATAGGAGCCTGACGCTATATAATGTTTTCTGTTTGCACAAACTATAGTCAGAATTTTTCATCTGTTCACCCTTGGCCACAAAATTCTGGTTATCAGCAGATAAAAAACTTACGAATGGAATATTTGGTGGAATATAATAATTGAATATTTGAAATGTGAATTTTTAAGGCAATTTTTTCAAATAAAACACCCACAATAAATTATTTTGTTGATATTAACATATCATGTACAATTTTCAAAATAATTTGTCGAACTCTTTATTATCAATAATATTATCATATACTGCTCAAAATATTGTATCTAGTCTACGATGGTTTCAAAATAGCAATGTCTAATACACTAACTCCTCAAAATTAGTCTACATGCATATTAGCATAGCTAGAATTCAATTTGGCATATTTGAAAAGTTCTTTAATATAGTTTGCAAATTGACAATTAAGAGAATATTCAACACTCTACAAAATCGGCGTGCAACTTAACAATGACATCCTTGAATTATTAACTTATGATTTCTTCTGCCACTTTATATTAAAAACGAACATGCATACAAAATGGCTGTCGATACGTTTGCTTATATAAGTGACATATCGAAGTTTCGTTGCAATTATCTCAACGTGTCTATGCTACCATCAAAAGAAGATTGGTGACGGATCCGCAAAAACTAATGCATAATTCACGTCACTGTCGTTGTCATTTTCGTCTAATGACAATTGGACGCGTTTGTACTTTGGAAAATCCAATTTAGATGCTTTATTGTGTTATCCTGGAGCTGCTGAATCTTAATTACGAAATTTTGATTAAACTTTGGACTCCCTACCTATGAAAACAAGGAATCGACGAGTTATACCATTTTAAAATCAGTCCTTGGGTCGATGTTGGCATGGCAACTCTTTTTAGCTTTTGGGCTTTCACGCTTGTAATCATTGTTAAACTCATTTTTTTGCGCAATAATTCAACTCAATTTTTTTAGAGGTTGAACCATATTAAAGAAAATGTGGAAAATATAGCAAGGGAAATTGAAAGTGCATCGACACATAGCAAGATAAACAGCAATTGGATGTCGTTCCCATTAGGTCGGAGTGAAGATGTTTTGAAGTCTTACTGTGTAGAGAGTAAAAAGAAAAAGAAAAACAAGTTTACGTCATTAATTCCGCAACATAAATTCGTCTACGACTGTACAGTATATGTAAGGCACGACCAAAAAAACGTTAGGATTGCACATCGAATAAAAAGAAGATTCAGCATTTTTTTGTGTGCACAGTGTTACTCAACGTACAGAAAGAAACCGTTTGGTGCAATTTTGCTATATTTCTATGAAAACGTTTCAAAATTAACTTTACATACACAACAATTTGACAACTTCTTGGTTGAACAATTTGTATTTATTTTTATTGTGAAATTGCTCTGTACGTCCTCTAAATTGTAAAAGTTTTGCTTAAAATATATATTTTGAAAAGTCATTCTGTGCAATTTTGAATATATTCTTGGTATACAATATATAAAATGATGTAGTATACATTTTATAAATTTCACCGCTCTTCCAAATATAACTCACTTACATAATAATATTTGCATGGCTGTACTATATAATACACAAATTCCAAACCGTACCTAACTTTAAATCCCTTAAGAAAGCGAAAAATTGTCCCTGTTATTTATTTACCCATACTGCATGTAAATAATTTAGCGACTTGATGTTTGTCGCCATTTTGCCTCTGGAAAATGGCACGTTTACAGAAGTTGAACATGAAGAGACGTTATAAGACGTTCGCATTTTGCCAAGAGGATATTTGGCTACATCTTATTGCAGATACTAATCTAGTCATGCTTAAATAAATATATAACATTCTATATCACGTTAACAAAAATGCAAATCGAGGCATGGTCCAATTGGTTATATGGGTTCATAAACCTATAGGTAGATAAATCTAAACTAAAAGCAGTGCAGAAAAAAAAGTCCATTTGATTTCAGGTCCCATTTATGGTCTCACGTAGACGACAGCCGCACGAAACTTTTCGTTTGTCTTAATGGCATAGGATTGGGGAAAAAAAGGAAGAAAAACGGCAAAAGCGCAGAACTGCTGATGTGGCCAATCTGAACGAAAACCATTAAGGATGGCCTTATCTAATGGAGCAAATCGAAATTGGTCAATCCGTAAAAAAGCAGCATTCACTTCCATCAATTTCGACCAATGCTCTTAAGGCCCTTTCATCTTTAACACATTTGAATCGCAGAAGAGAAAGTGTCGAAGATGGTCATATCCAATCCAGTTGAAAATTAAATCGTTCACGAAGGTCGGTTGTACGATCAAAAATTCACAGAATACTTTTTGAGCATTGAGCAAACCGTCTTTTATCGCAAACCTGGATTGAATGGGATTACAGGAATGGTAAACCGTTGTTCTCATAATCGAAACTATACAAAGGACATTTATGATAAATGCGACTTAACATCGGCTTAACTTCTCCTCATCCTGATCTTCCATCCTTGTTACGATCTTTGCACGCAGAAATCATGTCTTTGTGTGCTAATCAGACAATCCTATTGATGCCGGCTCACGCAATTGACTTTTATGTTGCTAACTAATGCAAATTTTAGACATGTTTAGATTGAGAACTTTGAAGATAGGTTAATTCCTCGCCGCTGTAAGAGGATTACAAACGCCTTGGAAGGAATGCTGCAGATCTGAAGACAAACATTTTCATCACTTCATTTGACCGTCGTCCTCAATGAGCTGCTCATGAAATGACATTGCCCAGCTGTTTCGTTGCACTTTCAGTATAACCTTAACAAACGATTAAGCCTGCATCAAATTATTACATTCTATGTTGATGCGACGGCTCAGCATTGGTCACCTAAATGACCTTTATTTGAAATGAAACGAAAAATGAAAATTAAATACAACAGATAAGCATGCATGTTGGTCTAAAACTACTTTTGCATGGATAATTAATTAAAGGTGATGCATACACAGTTGTATAATTCAACTATAATGAATTCTTGCAAAAATCCAAATTTTTGGCTTATACTGTTTTATAGTTATCATAAAAATAGTGTCCAAATAATTTGTGTTATTAACCAGCTGCTAGATTAATAAATATGCCCCTTTATGACGTATAAAGCTACGTGTGGCCACTGATATTCAAAATCTTATATATTTTAGTACATGCATGTGTATGTGCATGCATGGTTATTATTGGCGAGGGAATTTTAAACACATATCAGGTCATATAATTCACCAAAATAACTAAAACTTTACTTTTTATGGCGAGGAAAATATATGCTTCATGTGCATTATAACTTCTACCTTGTTTTACTTTACACACTCTTGTCCAAAGCTATAAAATGTTTAATGTCGAATGGTAAAGTAATACACTGCTCGCTGCATAGCTCTGATACTCATACAATGTTCAACCTTGCAGAAGACATGCCTTTTTCGGTAGCAGATAAAATAAACGACCATATAATTTACACTTTTTTTAACAAATTACTATATTTTTTATCCATTTCTCTCTGTTATTTGCATAAATAAAATAACTAATCAGCATCCATCACACAAAATAAAAAGTAATCCTTCCAGGACATTAACTGAACAAATTTGCTGAACACATTAACTGAATTTCAAAACAGCACTCGTAGCAATTCTATTTATGTAAACCAGGGTATTTGATTCGAAATAAACTAAAAAATCCAATATTTCCTAGCAACCAGACTTCGTGTTTTCTCAAAGAGTCTTTTGAATCGGCAATTTCAAACATTTTGACAGCATTTTCTCCAATAATGTCAGTTAAATCGTACTCAAACATAAGAATGACTATTTCTCAAGCATTATATGGGTTAAAGTTCATTTCCAACTTCAATATGAAATAAATAGATTTTGTAACGCAGCATACAGTTTCACGTCTTCATAAGGCGTTTTTTTCCCTTTACAAATTTCGGATACAATAAACGAATGATTCCACATTAAGTAGTTTCAAGGGTTTTGCCACCACCTTTAGTTTGAGGGCATCGATATGGTAATTACTCGATAGGAACAGAAGCATTTGACGTTTTTCCAATGACAAATGCCTACCTTAAATGCCAAACTGTAGAGAAAAAAATTGGGAAATAAATTGCATGAAACGAAAGGAATATCAAAATAAATTTCAGCACGCATCCATACGTGCGTGTAGTTACATTAGAGGAAAAATGATAAGATGGCAGTCACGTATCTGGATATCCACACTCCTACTTTGTTCTCTAATGGTCGAATTTATTTGCAGAACAAACCGCTGAATTCAGAATGGCGACTTGGGGATGTTTTATTCTCCCAATCATCAATGGCACGGCCTTCAACTTTCCAAAAAGGCCCCAGTTCATCTGGGAATAGGTCCATATTCCTGCAGTCGTTTTATTAAACTACAGGCCTATAGGAAGAAAACAGGTACGTGGTTTTTTCCCTCAACGTGTGCTGAATCTTGTCATAAAATGCAGCAATTGGTGCTCATTTCAAGCTCGTATATACATGCAGTCATATATATTCCGGTAGCGATATGCTGTGGGAACAAAGCAATCTCAGTCTGCCCAATTCAGCAATTTCATGCTCAGCTATATAGTTTCAGGAAACTGCTAATAACGAACGGAGGTACGGAATTAGGAGATTGGGGAATACAACAAGCGACGGTAATTGAATTTTGGATGCATGTTTAACTTCATCTTAACTGAATTACAAGCCTTTTTGATCTAAGGAAGCACTGGGCAGCCAGTATTTGACATTCACTACAGACGCATTGCTTATAATTACCTATTTCGCTCTATCCAGTTAGAGGCCCATTCAATGGCGAGCTTATTGGATTCTCTTTTGTCTATATTGCCGGTACTCATTAAAGCTTGGCCTACTTAAGTTTTCTCCTAAATGATTAAAAACGAGGTGCAATATCTGCCACGGATCCAGCCTCGATAATAACAAGAAGTTGTAAGTGCACTTAGTCCAACGTATACGCTAAGCAATTTCAGAGAAATCTATTTTAAACCGCCACATATGTAAAATTAATCATACTAATTAATCTGCATGAATTACTAAACATCCTAGTTCGAGACTTGGAATTGCCTATTATGATCTCCGGATCCAATGTTTAAGGAGATGATGAGTGCCTCTGAATAATTTTTGTACAAGTTTTCAGAGTGATAAAACGTTCAAGCTTTTTCAATATTTTACAGAATTATGGTACAAGAAATGTAAGCTTTAAAATATCCAAGGACTGCATAAAATATCTTGTTAAACATTATCCTACTTAGACTTGTTAAGTCTTAACATTCCTTTAAAATCAATTGGAACTTCATCACAAAGTAACGTCTTCAAGAAACTATAGCGTACATGCATGCAATATACTAACCACACATTTTCTTCAAAGATATGTAAACCACGCCATTTTAAAACACAATAGTGCACCACCATCTCTATCAATTACAATTTATCAAACTTGAAATATGGACCTAGCCTTCAACCAATTGGGAATTGTCATATCGTTGTGTGTAAAATATTTTCCCTTAGATTTTCTTTTGTTTATTTCTGATATATTCCCGAAACACCTTCTTCCTTCCAATGAGTTCATCCATGCAAAAAACACGTTCAATGGACAGGAAAAAAAAAAGATGCCTCCCCAAGACACACTGTTTTTGAAGCAGGATCTTTTTTTTTCGGACTTATTGCCTCCATGCAGTTGTACGAACCATATATAGTGGGTGCAATGTATGTAGATTGACTGGCAGGACGTTTCCTTCCATTGTCTGTCTTCATTACCGAGTTTTCGGTGGGGTTTCCGCATGGACCATCCACACGAGCTATATTATTTTCTTCCCTCCAGACATACACTGGCGACAAAACAATAACTCTCTGGATACGTATTGGCTCGTGCATGCCATAAATCGTAATGGCTCGGATAACAGTGAGAAACGCGTGCATACATCATGAATTATTCACCAGACATCTTAGGATGGTTCCGCCATAGCAAAAGGAGCAGCTTTATACCAAGTTCCGTTCCATGTGTTGTGCTGCAGCCAACCAAATGTATTAAGTCAGAGTTGGGCATGCATGAAACTCAAGGCTATAGTTAAACATTAAATCTGAGTTATTAGATGGCAACATGTTTATGCGTGGTCACAGTGTAATAATTAGATTCTTCTAGCACACGCACATAAAACTTGTTTTTCTTGGTGAAAAAGGCGTTTTCCAACGCCGTCTCCTATACCATCTTTCGTGGCGGCTTAGCGGTGCGTGCATTTTAATAGGCCATGCACATACACGAGCTAGAAATTTACGAACACATAAAAGAACGTAAAGGTCAGTGAATAGCGCTTATTTTCACAAAATGTGAGGAATATATATTACTTCATGTCTTACGTTTCATGGATCAGCACAGTCTCGCTATAAGATAAGGTGTTTCAAGAATCAAGGCACAGATGCAGAACAACCGGGAGTAGGAATATTAAATATGCCATAAATGGGCATGCATGGCCATATCAAACCTACTCATTGTACACAATGATATAGTATGTGTATTCAGTGCAGTGGTGGACTGGCCAAGGTGACAGGAAGCCCGATGATAAGTGTGCCCCTGATGGAGTGGATCCCCTTAAATATTTCCCACTATGTTAAAAATGGTAATGACCTTTTAGTAGTTTAATAATGGCTTCTAATGTACATTTATTTCGAGAAAATAAATTAATTGTAGTTTTTCTCCACTAATGAATTTTGAAAATTTGTATTTTAGTCCTTAATATATATCGTTGTGGGTGGGCCCAGTTTGTATCTATGGAATCGGAGTTGATCCAGAGCACATTGTAAACAAGGGCATAGGCCAGAGTTTTCAAAATATTTCTTACATCGCATTGCATATCCAGACGACAAACGTCAAGAAATGATATGCAAGCTTAAACCCCTTGCGCGTTTAGTTTATTGTATATTGTTAGTATGCATTAGAACCATATTAAAATTGAGAAGAGTTTTCAATTTTTTTTGTATTGTTTTTTTTACAAAGTTCCCGGATGTTAGTCGACATGCCAAGCAACCTCGTTTAGGCGGCCACGCTCCATCCATATATCAATGCGAAAACTGTCCCATATGGGCGATA
>JAQGAE010006291.1:0-10282 GCA_034696685.1 Julus scandinavius
GTTACTAGGCCTATGTGAGTTTCGAAATTATGACGTCAACGGTAACGGTTATTTTTGGTGCTAAATCTCTCTATTAACGTAAACAATACGTGAGTTCAACGTATTTTGATAGTATGGCAATTCGTAAGATGTTCATAAAGAAGAAATATTTGTGTAAAATTCAAAGTTTTAAGTTATTTTCGTTTTAAACAAATTAACATACGGATATTTCAAAAGTTCTATTCTAAGACTTTTTAATATTTATTTTACACAAATAAAATCGCGGCATTTTCAGTTTGAAAGAATTAAAAACAAAACGTTGATTACCTTTTGAAGGTTGGCAATCACTGCAACTCTAAGTGCTTTGCGGGTTTGCCCTCTTATTCGGATTTAAACAGGGATGTAACAAATTTAAGAAAATTGTACAAGGGTGATACATTTAAGTGACAATCTAAACATTAGAATAAACAACATTTGATTGAAAAACTTTGTTTTGTTTTCGAACGAACTTTAAGGAAGAATAATTGTATTATTCCCCCGGAATGTATTACTCCCTCGAAACCAAACAAGTATGAATCATTTTATAATCATATGCTTTGTAATATAGGTATAAATAATAATCTAAATATTATAATCATTTTTAGATATGTCAGTTTACATGCCTCGTCCTCTGTTTCCATTTTTTTTTAAAGATTTTAAATTATAAATATTGAAATATTAAATGAAAGTTGTAGACAATCATTCAAATACATGTGTGTGCGAATCCTGTAATTTCTTGAAATTGAAGCAATTTTCAATGTTTTTTTTTTTAGTTAATCGAAATAATTTATTTGTAACACAAAATTAAATAATTTTTTTTAAAAAAGCGTATCCGTATGTAGCTCGAAGTTCATATCAATTCATGTTTTTGATTTATACCTTGTATTGATTGACCTCAGAAACATTTTTTAGCGTCACGTTTTTATAGAAACAGATTTAAATAACTTTTAACCAGTAAAAATCCAGACGATTTATAAACACCAATATATCATTGAATAATTCAGAATTAAAGTTTGTCATTTTGATAGTTGCTTTTTAAGAATAACTTAGAAACGAAATTCCACCATCTTGTTTTATAAAAATATCAACAACATGAAATCATAAAGCGTCTTTGGCATCCGATAGGACCTTGCAACTTTCAAGTCTTGGATTTGAGGGTGCAGACCTCGTAGCAAAACAGGAACGCGACTGGATAGTGCGTGTCACGTGACGGAATGCTCGGCCTTTGCAAATGGCGGCCCAAGCGGGCGTTTAATGGCGCGGAAGCCATTTTGGTTGCATTTGGGTTGCTCTAGTGCTTTTTGGGCTGTTGCGTGATGGCACGCGGACATTAAGCGATTGATGTATGGGGCGATTTGGAATGCTTACTGGCTAATATGCCGCTGAATTTGTACATTTTGAGGGCCGTAAAAAGCCCGTCTAACAAAAGGCTGCCTGGCTGCCATTCGACGCCACGGCGCTAATTCGCTAATAACGCCATTGATAAAGTGCCTTAATGGATACCTTGTGACCCCCGCTTTTGATGCAAATGCAAATCCTCCCTCATAACTCGTCGGATTATGGGCTCTTAACTGCAGCGCCGGATCCTCTTTCCACCCAGCCGCCTCGATTTTCATTGGCAGCCAGGCTCGTGTAATGACGCGCCCACGTGACTCGCGCCCTGCAGGCCTAATTCCCTTTCTCCTTAGCTTGAGCGAAAGCTTAAGAGTTGAGTTTATGTGATTATTTTTATGCTCTCTGCTGGCACATTTGTAGTTGTGAAGCGAAAGCGGGGATTTATACCATGAATTGAGCCCGCGAGATTCTGGTACTCTACGCAACTCTGAGATTCCCTGAAAATCCCATGTTCCAGGTATGATAGGCCATTGCATGGTTGGGATTGCAGGAACTTGTACAAGTTTGTCATATGTTCAGAACCTAGATGTGAGTTCGATATATTCGCAACTACTTTATAGGAACTTTATAGGGGTTTAAACCATGTATACATGTATACAACAATATCACCCTAAATGTCAGTTTTAAACATAAGTCGTTTTATAAATGTATCAGTAACTCTAAAAATGAATAAAACAATGTATAGAGGAACTCACATCGAATTTTTTGATAAACACTTTTTTAATCATATAAACACTAAACTAGTCTAGAAAATAACTCAACGTGAATAGGTTTTACGAATTTGCCATTTGTTCCTTACATTATTATTATAGTAGTGTACCCATTTTTTTGTAATAACTGAAAAATATGTGGAATTCAATATATTGTATTTCTATAGTACAGTGGAACTTCGGTTTACGAACAAATCGGCTTACGAACAACCACATGTTGTTTCGTTTTACGAACGATGCTTCAGTTCACGAACACATTTCTCTGGACCACCAACCAAAGGTCCGAGTTTCAACTATTGTTTTACTAGTTACAGCAGAACATCTTTGTTACGGATAACTTTTACTAAAAACAAGAAACATCAAAAACGTGTTATAATTTTCAAGTATTCAAATTCAAATTGATATTAATTTCAAGTATATAGCCTACATTGCAAACCGGGCAAAAGTTCGTCTCTTGTTTTATCCACGCCAATTGCAGATGCAATGGATGACAATCCATTGATGACGTCGATTTCAGACTTAAATCATATAATTAACAACAGAATAGAGTATAATGATACAAATTTTCCTAATGGAAACAATGTTTGTTGAAGTAAATTTCTTAAACAGGATCTGCGAATGAACTTGATTCACAGCAGTTCTTGTTGCATTTTTGTCTTACTTTATCAAATCTCTTGTATTTTTCACGGGTTTGTAAGGCTGTAGATAACTGCATGATAAATATGCGATACAATAGTGCTTTTAACACTTTAGGAGCACACAAGTGTGAATTAACAGTTTTATTTTTTTTAAAAACAACTCGCTAAAAATACATTGGAGAAACAATGTGCCGTTGGAAGCTGCGAGATAAAATTTTGATAAAAATTACTATCTTGGAAGTCGTTGATAGGAGTTTAAAAGAAGGAAAGCGCTGCGGAAATACTAACTGCAGCTTCTATTTAGTTCTTCGAAGCGGCAAACATTATACGTTTTTGCAGCCCATTGCATTAATGGACTATCCCTGTACACCATTATGCGTTTGACACCGTCGCTTCTGTTGTCTTTTGAGTGCTGCTGTGAAACCATATTTTATTAAATAATATATACACTTATGTGTGTTTTCTACCATCTAAACACGAAATTGCTCTGAATCGTCTAATGTTCAAAAAGTCTTTCTGGCAACGGCATACGCAAAACAAAATGGCGCTATTAAGATTGAAGTGTTGTTCGATACTGTTCTACTGCTACTGAACTTCCACCCTAAACACTGGCAAATTCCAAAAGCAAATACGTAGTCCACTGTTCCTAAGTCAATAACAGAAATATGGACCTGAAGCCCATAAGAATTCTTTGCAATATTGTTCTGTTTCCTCTACCATTTACTCGACTTGCATGCATATTTCTGTCTGTGTGACCTTCCTGTCAATGTTAGGCCCTTTATGACCGGTATGGTAGCCCTTTATGATAATCTGTTTGGCCCTCGAAAGTCCAACCAACCAACGAATGGTCAACCGACTTGTTAGCCATATTGGAAATGCCATAAATCTTGATGTCTAACCAAAAGGGTGAGAGGGTGAGATTTGTAGAATGGTGATGCCAAAATGTTAAACTTCTGGTGATTTTTATGTACAGCATGTAGTAGCCATGTACTTATTCCATTTATTCCATGGGACTGGCAGGCCTCATGATATGCCACAATTGGTCTGATTTGGCCCATATTACTGTACCATGTATAGTGTAGTGCCACTTTTCTAGCGTTTTCCCGGTTCCCAGCAGGAGAGTATTTTTTAAACTTGGTCACTTGCTTGAACCATGTGTTCCTTTGTCCTTTTTCTTTTCCATTTATATATTTGTACACCTTTTTTTACTGGACATGATATTTATATGTTCGAGGTCGGTGGGAATTGTTACAGATGAGAGAAATTCCCTAAGGGCCGGTTGCACCAACAAAGGTTAAACTAAACCTAAGGTTAACCGTGAGTTAACTAGAAAAGCATTGCACCAAAGGAAGTTAACAGTTGACCATTGATTAACTTGAGGAAAACCAATGAGGCTAACCCTGAGGTTAACTCGTGGTTTTATATAACCTTAGGTTAGCTAACCTTTATTTAACCTTTGTTGGTGCAACCGGCCCTAACTGGTGGTTCTTTTGGATGAGTTTAAATCGAGGTCCCATGTAGATTTTTGTATCTTAAAATACCTCTTGAGAGGAAGTCCCCCCCCCTCGTAGTCAAAACTTCCAGGTAGGTGATGAAGGCTTATCCCCTGGCGTTGGTATTTAGCCCTCGTGTTGCAGAAATATGCCACCGTTACAAACAAACAAACAAACGTGTGACCGGGAGCGTCGCTCTTTCATTTGCATAATGGGCCTTGCATATTTTCGCCAAACGATGCCCCAGGCGGCCATCCTTTCAAATGGAGCAGAGCTTATTTCTCCTGAGTTAGTGTAATGGAAAGCGGTTGAGTGTGCTCCTTACAACTCTTGTTCCGGCGGTTGGGAGTGTATTATCAAACGTAACTGTCTCACCGAAAAAGAAAACGTGGCGGCGGCGGCCCCTCTTGGTTGGAAGGAGGGAGGGGCCCAACGTGTTTATTACGCGTCGCCTTCCTATCATTTGTCCGCCGCACAAGCACTAGCTTTTGTCTTTTTTGGTCATTAGTCGCGCTCTGGTGCTTCCTTCGCAGCATTTTGTTAGAACAAAACGGGTGGAGATAGCGGGGGGGAAATGGGAGAAAAGGTAATATTTTGGCGGGAAGTAATCTCCACCCTCTCCCCTCCCGTCGAAAGGGGCTTGGGTGCGGCAGAGGGCGCTTCCGACGCTACCTACGTGCCTTTTATTGTCGGCCTGATTTAATTATTCGAACCTCCTCCCCCCCCTTATCGCTTCCTCCACTTGTTAATTTTTAATGCCTTTCCACCCCCTTAATTCTTATATCACTTTGAACAAGATGAGGGGGGATAGAAATGAAGGGCTCCAGAATCCACCCGCTTTATTTTGCTCTCTTCTTTAATTAACTCTTGAAGGGGCGCCGATGAAAATGGAATTTCAAAAGGGAAGAATGGCAAAGAACGGAAATGGGGGGGAGCGAATTAACACGATTTCGATTTTTATAACCGATGGCTTTTGTTTTTCGACATTGGCGGGGATGCGTGATGTAACGAAATGGAAAGTGACGGTGCCGTTTAAAACAGTCGCCAAAACGCCATCTTGGAGTGCTACGTCTGGAGGCTCTTGCAGGGCTTGTAGTCGGTGATTTTATAGTTTGTATACATAAATGATCGAAGGATTCTTATATGCCCTATCCATATACTACTAGTATAATGCAACCATTATACTCGTCCATAGGGGGGGGAGGGGGGGGGGTAGACAAAATAATGGAAATGTATTAATAATAATGCGATTATGGAACCATCACATTATTGTGAGATCTCATAGACATACGACTCACTGCTTTACAATGGGATCTCATAATAAACTCCAAATCGTATTATTGTTATTAAGGGACTCATCCCATAGAATACAAAGCTCATTGATGATGGGCTCTCATTTTGTATAATTCCCTGACTCACAAGTCCCATTCATCCCATCAGTCTCATTGTTTTTTTGTTTGAGACTGCATGAGACTTTCACTTATCTTAGCAAGGGGTTTCATACATGAGATTTTTGACTACAAAATATAAGTAAATGGAATGAAACAGTGTTACCAACTAAAGTTATTTAATGTAGCTACCGAAAACATTCTACAAGTATCTCTAATGAATTTAGAAGCGTTCACATTATTTTGTGAAGTTTCTGTATTTATTTTTTTAACTATTTTTGCAGTGAAATTTCTGCAGTAAGCATCTGGTGTACAGTAATCGACCGCTATGGATCTGATATTTTTTTTGTAAAATTTTAAGAATGTTTCTATTACTTGTTATTTAAGATAACATTCTAATCTAAATGCTACACATTCTTAATATTAATACGATTATGGAATATCGCAAGACAGACATTCTACAAGTATCTCTAAATTGTTTTTCTTAAAGTTCACATTATTTTGTCAAGCTTTTGTATTTTTTTTTTAGAAACTATCCTTACAGTAAAACAACCTACCTGTTTTATATAATCGACCGCAAGGGATCTGATATTTGTTTCTGAAATTTTAAGAATAATTTAAGGAATTTTAAAAATAACAATCTTAACAAAATTTTAAAATCGAAAAACGTCGATTCCGTTTTGCATTACTGTATTTTATACAATTTTGTTTGTAAATTTCTAGAAAAATTGCAGCATGGCGTCAGGCAATGCATTAAACGAGTATTAAACTATATGTTCTATTCTCTAAAAAATTACTAAAAAAATTCAACTAAATCTAAAAACTATAATCTCAATTGCCATGCAGGTGGGCTGAATCCCACAATGTGCATATGCGTTCAATTTGCTTTGTTGTAGTTCCGCACCCCCTTGTGGTGTATGGACCTTACTTATGGTATATTTCACAACATCCATGCGCCATTGCGTCGGAAACGAGTCGTTTTTGTTTTTGCGTGATGCAATATAAATGCATGGTAGCACGTGAAGATTTTCTAAAGACCCATATGCCACCAGGGTGTGCTGAACCGTAATAAGGTTAATTTTGCCAGCATGAGCATGAGATAAATCATCTTCCCCCAACCTAGGTCAGCAATGGTTTGTTTCACCGTCTCATCTGTTTGCTTTTTTTTTCTTCTCTTCTTTTATGGGAATTGAGTGTAGCGTGGATGAAATCGAATGAAGGCAGTTTTTCGAGCATCCTGACAGGTACGGCCTCAATTTGCGCTTCCGAGCCCGTAAGCCCTAGACGTTATTTAAGACCCAAAGCCCGAATCACGTTCCTCGTGAGTTATAGGTGTCGCTGCCGTCGTTAATTCACTTATCGAGCGAGGCTCAAGCACAATTGATGGCCCCGTGGGTTGTGGCATGCAAAAGGTATATGGATGAGTTTTTACCCCCTCTATTTTTTACTCCCCCCCCCCTCCCTCCTTCATCAGGCGCGTCCCCCTCTTTTCGTCTTTAACTCTTAATTAATGATCGGAAATAAAAAGACGACGATGAAATCAGTCGCCATGGCAACCCCGGATGAAGCAACAGAGGCAGCCCTTCATGCCGTATCGCCTCTATGAAATCTCGACACTAATGAGAATGATGGCCGACTTCTAATGCCCTAGATCCCCAAATATGTATTATTTTCCTCTTTCTTCACGATATAATATAGCGTCGACGTGTGACGTCATTGAGCGGTGATGTCACGCGCCCTCTCATCCAGATTATTGGGCCTCGCAAGGGCACGCTGCTCTTGAATTCTTACAAACAATTGAACAAGAACTGGTTTAATTGAAAGTGGATTGGTTTTTTTTAGTTTCATCAATTGAAAATAATTGAGACTGATCACGTTGCACTTAAAGTGGATGCGGCATTCTGTTTTCAAATGAAGGGCTTTGCTTAGTTAGGCTACTCTTGAAGTTTGTATCGTATCGTTGTGTAAGGTTATTTATTTGTTGAGACATGATTGACAATGTCGTGGGAGTTTGCACACTGGTCGAGAATTTATACCTTCTACATTGAACATAGAAAATGTGCGGATATAAAAAAAACTCGTGTGCCATGAGAATTTTAGCGTAATTTAAGTGTGCCTTATAAGTTTTGGGCGAATTTGAAACCAGTGCCCCTTTCTTCAATAGTTTCACAACTCGCACTTGAGCACAGTTACGGATTTACTGAAAACTTTACAATATACTTTATATAGAACAAACATATGTAGAATGTACAGTGTTGCCAACTGTAGTTCTTTCAATGTAGACAAGAAAAACGCATTTTATTTTTTAGTGTTTCTTTAAAAAATATTCAATTGTATGGGCTTTTTTTATGAAATACATAAGTGTTCTGTGTTTATATGTGCTGAAAATGAGCGGAAGGACTTTCATCTTTTTATCGAATTGAGTCCTGGCAGCATACATGTTTGAAAGGCAAGGACAAAAAACAATACAGATGAATCTTAATAAAATATTTGATGTTCAATGATGTTGTTGTCAGGAAGCTCTTAACTGATCAAATATTACTTTGATATATTTTTTTGTTCTTTTCTTAAATGAACCTTCTGTGACTTTTTTAGATATGACAGCTGAAACCGTATTAGACTAACCTGTTCTAATGCTACGTTCGAGCTTTAATGCAGAAAATATTTTTTATTGGTTTATATTTGATCATCATATATGTTTTTATGTTCAATCGCGATAGTCTGAAAATTTGGAGCGTTCAAAATGGTGGCATCAAAGGATAGCTTCACTACACTTTGTACTGAGGGTTATAAATTGAATTAAATTGAATACACAACAACATGGAATAACATTGGCTGCTAGCCCTTATGTCCAGGATGGTGACCGGAAATGATAGCTTCACTGTACACCTCTGAAGCAAGTAGTGTTTGCTAGCCCTTAGGTTTCAAGATGGCGGCCTCAAAAACTAGCTTCACTGTACACTTCCGAAGCTAGCATTGTTTGCTCGCTCTTTGGGGCATTTTCGTGCAAGCAAGTCGATTCTTGCGTGTGAAACTTGTGTGATTTGTCGCACCGCAGTCGCGACTGATTGACGCAAAGAAAAAGCCGAAGTTTTTGCGAACACGCAAGTTGGTGTGCGTCCGGAGAATCGACCGTATACGCAATTTCCCTCCATGCGTGCGCTTCCGGACAGCGCGTTCTTATCACCCTCACAACGGATGTCTCCAGTTTTCGGCTTACCGCCCGGATGAAGAATCGGTGGCCTTCGATCTCGCGGGACTCAACGAGAGTTCCGTTACGTGATGGTCGGGGTTTTTTTTTCTTGTACATAGCCATTTATACGCTTTTTGCCTTCTTTGTTGGCGTGATAAATATCGATGAGAAGGTCGCGTGTAAGATGTTTTAGGAAAGTAGACTTCTACCAATTAAATGCATACAATCGGCCATGTTTTGGAAATACAGTCCCACAAAAATGCCCATTTTAATATTAGTTACACTGTAAATTATTATGTACATTAATTGCCACTGTTATCAAATAAGATATATTTCAGAGTTAACTGTGGGAGATTACACAGCGTTTATGTATTACTCTATACGTCAAAGCTGGCGCTGTCTTCTATTTAGTTAGGATGTGATTTGACGGTTGGGATTCGCGAAATCACTTCGGTGATCTCTCACCAATTGCATCCGCGAAATTGCACTTTTGAGATGCTTTTATAGCATACCCGTTGTTTTGAGAATTCAAACAGGGAACATAGTTTGACTTCAATTTAAAATCAGTAAATAAGGACACATAAAGGAACACTGATCCGCCTCGCATTGCGTTATTTGACACTCCTACCACATATTCCACTTCGTGTAATGACTGACAGTAATTGCATAGGGTATTAAATATAATTGGGCACTACTGCGTTTGGTGTTCTTTTTGAAAAACAGAAACAATGTAATTTGTGTTTTGAAAATGTATTCACGATAATTTGTGTAAGATTTGGGCAATTCGAAATTTATTGATGTTAGGAAACTGTTCTGAAAATTTCTTGAAATTAATATGTTTGATGTTCATTATATTGTACTCATTCGACTCTATTTGGATTATTACCCTACTCGTGTATTGGACACAGTTGTTTTTATAGAAATGTGACCCTTTCAAAACTTGTGTGACCAAACATCATCTTCACAAAAAATCTCCACTGTCATATTTAGGACTAATTCACCTCGTGTAAATGAATATTTCTGCATTGTGAGGTAAAGTTCAGTGATTTATTGCATAATATCTTCTTTTTTTAAGCATTTCAACAGATTTTGCCATAATTGCTTTTTTACCTAAAATAAGTTCATTCGTGATTTTCATGCATTGTCATGCAGTCACTCTCACTCTTGATATCAGTCAATTTTACTCATGAATTACTCAATGTTAGTCACTGAAAATATTCCCAATTTCTTGAAAACTTGCAACTATTACATGAACAATCGAACATCAATCAAGTGGAGCAAAATTACTAAATGTTAAATTTATTCAGGTAATTATCTTGAATTGTTTCCCCGAAAAAATGAATTTAAAATTTGGGTGTGGACAATCAGCTAATGATTTGATTTAGAACATGTCGAATTTTGAACATTCAGCTCGGTGTTCAGCAGGAAGAAAGTGTGTACTGTGAGT
>JAQGAE010006292.1:0-10280 GCA_034696685.1 Julus scandinavius
AAACAATTTTTATTTTTATTTAATCTCTTTTTGTTTGGCTGTAATTGTGTTTTAAAATTTCACCCATTGAAAGTGATGGGGTTGTGATCCAGCTTAAGGAACTTAAAAAAGTCAGCAAGAATTTCCAAAAACCTAAACTAACCAACTGACACAAGTTTTGCATGTGCAATGATAAAAGCACCTTGGTTGATGCCTTTCGTATCTCAACTACAAGCCTACTGCATGGGATTCGTTTTAGGAATAGCCATCAATCTTGGGCTTAGTAATGTCGACATATGGTAAAGCAGATCCTTCACAGTGTCAAAATAATTCCGAGGTAAAGTCCAAACAGACAGTAAGCATAACGAAGATGCATGTCAGGCATAGCCAATCGGCCAACAGACGGCCTTTAGTATGACATTTCCAAAATCTAACGCTGTTTCGGCATTGTATAGTAGTTTGAGAGGCCAATAAACTGCTAAAATTAAACTAAAAAATTATAGCAGATAGAATCCATACGTAATGAATACAATATAAATACAAACATGGTTTAGTACCCGCAGTGGTGTACGAACCTTAATCATGGAATATCTAAAATAAAAATTCCGCATTGCTAAAAGCATTTAAACAGTTGAATATTTACCCATGTGCTACAATGCTTTTAGCAATGCAGAATTCTGTTGAATGTTTAGAATCACGCTTCATATAACTTAATCAAATAACTGCTTAATTAATCTTGCTTTTTATTTGGATGTAAATGAAAATAATTCGATGATTCTCTTCTTGCATGTTCCATTAAGATTAAAACTGAGTCAATAACTAAGATTTTTTTTTCCAAATTTTTTTTAATAACACGCCATGCACAGTTTTTTTTAGAAAACCAAAGCAAAAAATAATAAATTTGTAGTATCTTCCGTCTAGAAACCGTGTCTTTTCATGGAAGTAAATCTCTACTTGAAGAGAAAAACTATACCACTACTTATTAATTTTCAGCTTAATTTACGAAGATTTTTTTTAAAGAATGTTAATAAGAAATATGTATGTCTAAGACGAAAGTGCAAATAGCAAATCACGAATTCCAACTGCAGAACATTAATTATTTGTCTAATTTGTGTTCTAATGTTGGTTAAGGAACAGTCCTTGAATCCACCACTGACACTGAAGTACTCCGACACTTTTCCGTTATCCGAATTATCCACCAATGTGTAATTTGTACGTTAATTGCATTTAAATTCTTCGATAATAAAAAAAGATTTAGTTTTACCATATATTGGTTTCAACATTTCCAATTCGTAAATGCTAATCGTTGGTTCTTTGGGGGGGGGGGGGCTACAGGAGGTTGGCGTGGCAAACCAAACTGCAGCAGGCCATCAGCTATCCGTGCTCGTTAGCCAATTTTAATTAGCGTTCTATTAATTGTTTTTCGTCGACATTTCGCAAGTGTATACCGTCGAAGAGGGGATTATTTTGTAGCGTGACTATTAGCTCCCAGCTCGGTGGTGCGCATCCCCCCGTCTACACTACGCACAGTTAATTACTAGCAATGAGCTGAAAACACAATCTCGAATTAAGAGAAGTTTCAATTTCCACTTCGAGTGACCTGCTTTGTCATCTAATGCATATCAGCTGGGGATTCCAGGGGCATTAAGAGGATCCATCCGTGTTGCCACTCATCAACAACTAAATGGTTAACTAAGACAATGAGCCAGACCGGTCTATGCATCTCATTCGTCACTCACACACAAAAGAAGACACTTAGAAAAAAAAAAAAAAGGCTTGCGATTAAGCGGGATATTCGCAAATTACTTTTCGAAATTGGGACTTCAAGTGGTTGTTAATTCGCGACGAAGCCGCCAAGTTGAACTGTTGGGTTTATTTGAGCGAGACAACTTCATTAGATGTCGCATTTTTTTTTCACTTCGCATCACCGTGTATAACATTGATAACACGCTTCAGTCATTTTGATGTCATGAAAATTGTTTAGTGTTTTTTTTTTCTTCCTTTTTTTACTTTTTCCTCTTAGACGTGGGATGAACATTTGGGGGGAAAAAACATCTCTAGTCTCAACCGTGTATCTTAGAAAGCAAAGTTGAAGGAGTATTTTTGCTCTCCCTGCTCCCCACCATTTTTTATTTAACTTTCATCTTCCATGTATACATGTAAGGTTTTATTTAGTGGCAACGTGGAGGTCCAAATTGAGATCCATTAGGAAAAGCGAATAGACAACGGAATGGGAACCTCGTATTATTTCAGTATTTATATAGAACGCGTGCCTTTTTTTTATGAATTTTTTTTTCTTAAAAGCACGTTGGAGTAATAAGGTAACAGATCCATCGCTGAAGGGAATTGCTTGATGGCTGAAACGTCTTCAGATATGTGCTACTGACGAAGTATAGGAGATACTGCATTGTATAAACCCGCATAAAAACTATTGTCAAAATAAGGAAAATTCATATTTTCTTTTTCGGCATAACAAATAGTTTAATATCACATGCCTTGGTACTCTGGAGTGCAATGGCATGTAGCTTAATGCGTATACTGTATATGTACAGAGTATGTTTCATGTAGAGAATTTTTTTTTTTTTGAACAATAATACCCAAAAACTATAACGCCAATTTCAACATAAACCGTTACGATTCCATCGTGCGTTTGACGACATACGTCTGTTTTTTATTGCAGTTGCTGACTTAGTGTTAAATATAGTATGGCAAAATCAAACGAGTTTTCAGTGTCGAGGTATATCTCGTGAAATCAACTGTATAACTTATCACGATGTGTTTGGTTATATACTTTTACCAAGAGATCAACGATCAGGCTTTGTTATGTTCGTTCTATCGCATGATGACTCGATTAAATGATAATCCTAAATACGCAATGACAATACAAATAGACAATCCTTCATCCTTCTCCCCTTCCCCCCCCCCCCGAAATAATTGTGTTTTTTATAAAAGAAAACCAGAATATATGTGCTGAAATAATACATAAATGATGAAAATGTGTTGTATGCATATCCTACAGGTTGTTTTCGTTGGCACACTGCAGTCGCCACCTAGCGTCAACTTTATCCCATTAGAGAAACCATAATGCAGGGGGCTGGAGTATATAGGGGCTATGGTTATTCAAACGTTTTAATCTTTCTTATAATTCACATCTTGTTTCCCATATATTCCCATACCCTTAACTCTAAGAAGACAAACATATGAATGTTCCTCACATGCATGTAGATACACATGTAAGCATTGGAAGACAAATTTAAAAATATATATATTAGATACAACTTAGACATCGACTGACATGAGACCATAAGAGTAAAGCAATATTCCTGAACAGTAGTTCTTACCTCTCCAAAATTAAACAGATTTACTGATTCTAACAAAATTTAATACAACTGTTGCCATCTGATTGTAAAATGTCGAACGAGGACCCTTGTCCGAATTATGTACTCTCTGAGTGTAAACAAATAAAATAAATAAATAAATATTAACGCCTAACGACCGCTCTAGTTGACATAATCACTCAAATCCTTTGAACAACGTCTAAGTCGCTACTGACGTAGCAAGGCACCACATAGGCACAACATGGCATTCCTGTCTGTATATCTTCAAAAACACCTAATTGAAGGTATACCTATAGCAAATGTAGACAACCTCAGGACTTTACAGCTGTTGCCTGACGGAAGCATTATTCATACCAGAAAACTGCAGTGTTGCAACCACCACGGCTGCTCTATAGGTCATAAATTGTCTTCAGCAAAAAGCAGTAGCCGTGAATCGAAAAAATGTAATGAAATCTGTGGATTTCACGAGCCGAGTCAAATTAAAAGCTTAACGAGCGACTGAGAACACATAGCTATATACCGTGTGCGTATAGTTTGCTTTTCGAAGGATTATAATTTCAATGGTGTTAGAGCTCATTAGAGAATGTCAAAGTACGTCTACGTTTTGTATAAAGATGTTTACGTTTCTCTCAGGAGCCTGGTCTACGTCATTACAGTCGTGGTGAGGCATGCAGCGCTGCATTCACACACCTTCATGCCGTGCGGCTTTCTAATTAAAATCGGCATTGCTTCCCGATTTGGAAAGTAGCACGGGGGAATAATGACATTGAATTTACGAGCACGCAAATCTTAATAATAAAAAAGGGACGAAGTGGGGCGGATTTATGACAAAATCAACGGCAACGTTCAAAAGTAGCGCTTCGGTCGCCCCAAACTCCCCGAAGATGCATGCCTCTTCTGCGTGCCACTCTGCCAAATAGGACAATTTGAATCGAAAATTGCTCTTAATTTAAATTGATGGCTGTCTGAACGATCTTCCTTATCGGAATAGAAGTGCTCCGATTTTGTTCTGGAAAGCGACGAAGATGGGATCGAAAGAGGATGATTTTTCGTGAGGGCAATTTTGTCTTCGTCGCCAAATTGTGGCGTTTGCGCAGTTTTCCGTTTCAATCAGCTTTTAAGGTAGGGTGGGAGGAGAAATGCAAGCTTATAAAAGTCGTACACCGCAAGTATACGGTCGTTTTGTGATATAAAAAAAAAGTAAAAGGGGCTAATGTACAACTTCGAGGTATTTGCCTCGTACATGTTACAGGGTGAGGACCCAATTGATTTACTATACAAAGCTGGCTATCGATGAATAAACAAGCACAGGTGCATTGTGGAACTGTATCGATGAATAGATAGATCACCAAGGGTCGTTCTAACTTTACCGAAATGCATTCTGGCTGACTGCTCATACATGCACATTCTGAATGCTTTCTGAACATTATACGTTAAATCTGTATATTGGCAATGTTTATAAGGTGAAAGTTTATAACGAGCTATGCTGCGTGGCTAACTTACAGTTGACTGCATGTAGTAATTTCAATTTCTTATTCGACAACAAATGGAATTGTTTCAAGTAAATTTAAGTTTTCCCAATTATATTTTTAAATATAGAGCTTAGATCAAAACGATTCACATACCGAGTCTAAATTAATTTAGTTTTATGTATTTCGACAGTTTTACCCGAGTAATTTCTGGGCAGAAACAAACAACACTCAAAAAGATGTTTTAGAACCTCTTGGCAACTTTTGAAAAAAAAAAGCCTATGGTGGGCTGGCCAAGGTGTCAGCTCTCACTATGACAAGAGGGACCCTGGTGAAGTGGGCCCCCTAAAACATTTCCACAATTTATTTTTAAAAAATTTTAAAAATTAAAATTAAATTATAAGTCTGTGTTTGAATTTAGTATGTAATGCATACTGCCAGTAATATGTGTAACATACACTGTAATTACTAAAAAATTTCCATTTCACAAACATTTAATTGTATCTCTTTTGTTTCACTCATGAATTTTTTTAACTTGTAGTTTATTTCTTTAAAAAAAAATGACTGTCATGTAATTGTTGGTGGATCCCCGGCGTCTAATGTCAACGTTTCGTTGAAACATTTCACAAACATTTTAATTTCTTATAAAAATCTAAATGAATACCATATATTTGTTGTTGGGGCTCCTGTGTCTAATGGCAACCACCATTTTAGACCCGAGTCTTATGAGCACAAATATTCAGCTAACTATACATGTACATATAAGGTCAACGCTTTGTGGAAACCACATATAAAGAACAACAATGCTTATATTCAGAACGAAAACATTGAGTATATAATTCATATATACGTGAAAGCATCTTTCTAACAGAGTCCATCCACTTCAATCTTATGATGAAGAAGAAAAAACTGACTGAAATCAACTACTGTATGTCTACCAAGGGTACGAGTATTTGGAGATGACAACAGCATGTAATAGGAAGACGAAACTTGATTAGTGTTAATGCATTCATATATCGATTTGTAAATAAATACACGACGATGCTTTTGCCAAGGCTTATACAGGTTACATCCGCTGCAGCGTTATTGAAATCCCCGTCGTTGTGGAAGGTAGCACCAAGGCAACTTAAACAGGTATATATTTCTCACCCAATTCCCTTCATTTCCATTTCACTTTCCTCGCCAAATAGGATACCATTAGACCACAGTTATTCTGGCGTTTGATGACAATAGCAGAAAGTATATAGAATGGTCGGTCGGTGTATACATGGAAGTTCTCCCTTTAGAAGCTCACGCTTCTTATACGTGCAACGTATACGCCGATTACGTGTGAGAAAATACTGACGGAGGTTGCATTCCGCGTCATAAGACCGTAATAGAAATCTAAACGTATGCAATAAACGACGCTGGAATGCACTGCCAAGCTCTTTTTCGAAATCTCTCGAGGCTTGTTTTCATAATGGACTGAAATTATTTCGCGCAAATCCCGTTCCAAAATTAAACAGCTTAAGTTTCTCATGGACGAAGACATTCAACTTTTAAGTGTTTCTGCCAAAAGATACCTATCGAGTTTAGACATAAAAGGTTCGGTAAAGGCGTTTGCATATCAAACGAAAATGTTAAGACTGGATGTGAAACATTGTTTGAAAATATAGTGATGGCGTTGGGAATAAAGACCATGGTCCTTTCTAGACTTTCATAATGCCTAGAACAAATTCAAGAGGTACAAGGGATCATATGTACTTCATTTTATGAATAGGTGACCATGATATGATGTACTTTATGAATGTGTGGCAAATGATGCACTTTACGAAAGTGTGGCACATGATGCACTTTACGAAAGTGTGGCACATGATGCACTTTACGAATGTGTGGCAAATGATGCACTTTACGAATGTGTGGCCATGATGCCCTTTAAGAAAGTGATTACGACCTTTCGTGATGCACTTTACGAAAGTGTGATCGTGATGCACTTTACGAAAGCGTGGTCGTGATGCACTTTACGAAAGCGTGGTCGTGATGCACTTTACGAAAGCGTGGTCGTGATGCACTTTAAGAAAGTGTGATCGTGATGCACTTTGCGAAAGTGTGATCATGATGCACTTTGCGAAAGTGTGATCATGATGCACTTTGCGAAAGTGTGATCATGATGCACTTTGCGAAAGTGTGATTATGATGCACTTTGCGAAAGTGTGATCATGATGCACTTTATGATGGGGCTTTATGAATCTGTAATCATGTTACACTGCGGATTTGTGGACATGCTGCACTTTATGAATTTGCATGTGGTCATGCTGCATTTTTTTAATGTGAGGTCATGCAGCACTTATGGATGTGTCATTATACTGCACTTCTTGAAATGTGTGATCAATCTGCACTTAATGAAGGCCTGATCATGCTGTACTTCATGAAAATACGTACTTCATGATCATGTCGTATACATACTGTACATGGTTAGGACTCTGCATTTGTCTGCAGACATTTTTTGGAAAACCAAGAAAACCACAGTCAAAATAGTCACCGAAGTCATCATAGTCGACCCGTTTAGGAATTGAACCTGGGGTCTCCCGATTTTCCGGCGAATAAAACATTTTTGTGACAGTCATGCATATGCTATAACAAATGACAAGTTCGTTGCTAACAAAGATGTTTACGATATCAGTATATAATTCAAACGTTTCCTGTGAAAATGACAATGGCGTTGAACACTACATCTTAAGGTTTCGTATTTTGATGGCCGATTCGGGACTCCACAACCTAAAAACCTGAGTCCAAAAACCAAGTTGATGGCTATTCCAATAAACCGCGAATTCCGTCATCAAAAGGCACAAGATTGTGACATGCATTTTATGGGATTCACTGAACAAATGCACCTGCTGATCGATTATAACTGAATGGTGGCTCTGTCACCAAAGCCGAGGAGCAAGTAGTGAGGTGTAATTGAATCCTCAGTAACTGAACTCGAACAAAATTCCACCATACCGAAAATTGAATGGTCAACTAACTCAATCTGTACAACCCCAATTCTGAAACGTTTCTACAGTGCTTTGTGTAATTTGCCCTAATCCATTGGACACGTAATCGATGATTAAAATCGGATGTAATAGGCACTGACATGCAAATAGCTGTCCTAATACCAGTTTTAATTGCCAAGAGGATCTACAAGCCACAACATGGCTCAGTCCTCCAACGCAAGCCATGCCTGAGCTTATCCGGAAAATCTTCCGAGTTCGTCGTGGCCACAACATTTCGAGTTTCTACATAAGCTCATTCGCCTATACACATTTTGGAAAGTGCAAAATGTTAAGCCCTAAACGAAGCCAGTGGATTGTTTTGCAGTTGGGCTGTAAATGTATATTGGGCATTAGGGAGACATAGCTTTCATTTTTTGCTGCATCCCATGATTCGCCATCCTTGTACTGCAGTACTGTACATCTTGTAGAGAACTGTCTCGAGAGAGTCACTTCCTGGTATTACTCTCCTCGTGTCAATGTTGACCCAGCGAAAAATCCTTCTCCATTTGCCAACATCCTCGCAACAGGACCATTTAGAAGACCGACGACGATCCTAGACACTTGTAAAACAAATTCATGAATGTAAGTTGGAAGACTTGCAAGACAAGCACCCAACGGCGTTTTTCCTCGTATACAGACTGCATAAAATGGGGGCGAGTGTATAGAACTTGCAAGTATGTTTCCATTTGCTCTGGTCATCGCATCGAGTACTCTGATTGAGAGGAGCAGAGGGAATGTGGACCCAATAGAGATTCGATTGTTCATGCAATTTGAACAAAAAGTTAAGTCTCCCAAGAAACTTCTTCGCAAATACCGGATAAGTTCTTCCAAGACTCTCTATGGATTACTGGAAGCAGTTATTTCAAACCGATCAAATCTTTGGACCATGTGAATAAATTATAACTTTTTTTTCAATTTATTCCTCTGTTAGCAATATCCAACTCAAGCAGAAATAATTCATTGTGGAAAGCAGTGAATGTGATTACAATCCATACCAATGATACAGTCATGCATATGTGTTGGACATGTCCTACCATATCAATTACATAATTCGTGCATTTGTATAACAAATAATTAATTAGCACATTGCTAATAAAATATCAATTCCAGCATTATGCCATTACATGGCCGTCCTCTTCTATAGTGATGACTACTTAAGATTCATGTAATCAAGGATCCTGCCAGACATTCCAGACTTTCAGATTCCACCTGATGCAGAAAGCATTACTCGAGGAATGCTTTTGACGATGAACTGCAAGGCCTTCGTTCATTTTTAAGCCATCAGTAAATCGAATCAAGAATGTAATGTGCTATTCCAAGTGTTCCAGTATAAGCTGGATCGACCAAAAACAGGTGGCGCCACATTATTTCGTAATAAGAAGAAGCATGTCCCAGTGGCACTTTGTTTGGAAAGACAACATCAGTCAAGCAACATCCCTTTTTACTTGTGTTTGATTGCATTTTGGAAACCCCAATCGCCCATCGTCGCAAAGTATCTAAAGGTCCAAAAAGCACGTCGTACAAGTGAGTATATCCAAACGTCGAGTGTATTGTGCTGTCGTCGGAGCGCCATTCCATTCCGTCATCGCAGGTAGTGTCTCAGAGGACGCTTAATCCAAAACCATTTCTCATTGTCATGTTTTTTTCCTCATCCTTTCTTGTAATTCCACTGTGGCTCGAGTAATGAGAATCACAACTGCACTAACAACTTGCTTATCTGCTGCAACCTGGCCTACAACTGTGCGTGCGTTGAAAGAGTTATAGGTTGAGGTCAACACCGAAAAGCATGAAGTTGCAATTTTGCGAGAAAACGCGTTTATTTATGTGTTCGCCCACTCAGGAAACAATCTAACGCATCATCATAGCAATGTGTTCGCGGGTCCTCCACAGTTCCCCCTCACATGAGACAAGGAGTGGAGGCAGTCAGCCATGTAATGTTAATGGATCGCTTAATTAAGATCATATCAAAATAGAATATTGATAGTGCTATCTGTGGGAGAACAACATTCTTCTGGATGAGATGAAACAGGAGATGTGCGTGGGAGAAAAAGTCTCAACCTAAATACTTGGGATCTCAATTGATCCTACACAGACTACCAGAAATGTCCAAGTTGCATGGCTTGGATAGTTTGGACCATGTACGTGATATCGCCTCATTAAGTTCGTGAAGTTTTGATAAGTGTGCTTTAACTTTAAGCCTGTCTTATATAACTCCTAGGAATAGCTGATGAGACAATTGTAGAATAAAGAATCAAGAATCACATCTGTTGAACATGTCCAGTTGAACATATTTCACAAACAATGCTCAAATGTTCAAGTTTGATTATGCCAGTGAAAATATGCAATTCGGAAACTTCGTCTTTAAATGTAATTTGAAAAGAAAGAAGCCAGAGAACCTTAATTTTTGTTTTGAAAAACCATTGGTTAGCTTGAAATACCTTTCAAAATGTAAACACCTAAACTTGAGCTTCCAAAAACCT
>JAQGAE010006293.1:0-10277 GCA_034696685.1 Julus scandinavius
GCTTCTTCTCATTGGATTATATCAGATTTTTCTCAGATCAAGTGATTTTTACATTAAATTCGCTGTAATCTGTAATCTTCGATTTAGTATTTGTCGATGACAAAATTTACCATTAAACCCGTGTTATTATGTCATGGCATTAGTAATCCCGATATACAGATATGGTGTGTTTATGATAATCTTTCGATAAAAGAATCGGCATAACATTAAAAAGAATTTCATTCCCAACCCTCTTTATCCTTTCTTTTGTTTTGCATTATTGTAAATTGCTTTTACCAATTATTATTGCCACGTGTCATAGTGATGATTTTTATTCTTCAAAAAATGTTGATTGATTGGTGGGAAATTTATCTGTCATCAGACATAACCCATGCCAAAATGAATCACCAATCTTGATCCTATCATTAAAATAGAAGACAGGACCATTGTGAGCAGATGAATAATGATAGGTTTAAGATGGTTGCAGTCCAGAATTAATTCAAAACTTTTCCTCTTCATGCAAATATGATGAAAACAATTCGTAGTATATAATGTGAGGAATTTAGTAGTGGCATCTAAGGTTAAAAGTCGAGTTAGCTTTTTTGTATTCACAATTAACGGTTGTTGAACTACGTTTATCCGTGACAATGTTAGTTGACTCACTGTAAAATCCGAGCATGCGTGCATTTTATGTTCGTAAACCAAGCCAATGGACGACATCACTGAATAGGACGTCGCTTTAGTTTCTATTTCATTGCATGTGATGAAGGCTTTTTTATAGTCTGTAATGTCTGCTAATACTGTACATACCTGTACAATGTTTAGCGATGCATTTATTTAGGACGTTTGTCAACATTTGTTGAAAATATGCAAACATACGTGAAGCGGTCAAAAAGTCTTGCATATTCGTTTATTATTCGAAAACCAAATGTCGTACAAAAAAACTGAAATAGCCATTTTAAAGAGGAAGAAATTAGGCTTTAGGTCACTATATGGGGCCACAATTCATGCAGAATTTCTAACAAACTATCAAAAACAAAATGGCGCCTCACTTGAAAGCGTTCACGCGAGAGGAACAACGAAGCGTTATTAGTTTTTCAGTGTTGAAAGGCATGATACCGAATGAAATTTATAGTGAAATGTTAGGAGTTTACGGTGAGAAATGTGTTTCACAAAGCATGGTAGAAATGTGTTGGAAGAAATGTGTCAACAATTGGGGCACTACATTGAAAAATAGCAAATTTCCTGCTTTTTAAAATCGCTATTTCAGTTTTTTTGTACGACATCTGGTTTTCGAATAATAAACGAATATGTAAGACTTTTTGACCGCCCCTTGTATGTTCGCATATTTTCATCAAATGTTGACAAATGTCTCTATGAGCCCCAAATGCACAAGAACTTCAGCTCCATATGTATATGGAACTGGGTCAAAGTCAGGCTGAACTGCATGATATCGTCTTTCACGTTCCAAACAAGTATTCTACAAAACTGTACTAACCTAATTTTGCATGTTATTTTTTCTTTTTTGGAATGTTGTTTATTTAGAAGATGACATTGTTTTTGGGATGCTTGTTTGGGATGTTTGAGGAAGGCAGCTCGGTCGCTGTTATTTTGGTCTTTTTAGCTAGACAGCTTATCAGTTTAGCCTCCTGGTGATTTTTATTGTGCCATTCAACTACTCATGGATGCTCTTTCACGATTTTTGATTGACTTTCGGCGCTTAACCAGTTATTAGCAACGTAATTCCATGGATTAAGCCCGGCTAATTTCTGTGTTTATTAGCACGAACTTGACCATCTTTAGTTGCAATATAGCTTCTGCCTATTTTTTTTTTCTGCCTCCCTTCACCAGAATTATAATAGAGGGGGGTTTCTCGCTAACCTATTCACGAATTTTGTAGAGGGGGTCTTGTCAGTCGACAATATCCTGTTGCTCTGCCTGATCCCTACCTTCAGAGGCTACGACCGCTATGGTTGGTCTACCTCGTTTCGCAGAAGGCAGCAAAAAAACAACAAAAAAAACCTATTTTACTCACCTGTGTGCCTGCTGCAGCAGACATCACATGTGCTTTGCGAGCTGCTTTTTACCAACGGACTTACCTTTTGTCTTTTTCAATCACTAACCAAGTTGCTCAGCAAAAGAGCATCGTGTTCATATGGCTTCTACTAATGGACATCTGTGCTTTAACTTTGTTTAAACTTGAAATTTTCTTGTTATTGTGGATATTTCTGTGTACATTCGGTTTCTGTATATCATTTGTGACGGATATATGATGTGTATTTGTGTTGTGCCCTATGTATGGATGACCTATGAAAATTAATCTAGGATTTTAGAGCGACCTTAAGTAAGGTATGTTGTTTTTGGGCTTTTCTTTTTGTTTGGTTTTGGGCAACAATTGCAATTTTCATATTAATTTTGTAATCGCTATAATCTGCAATACCATTCGGATTTAATACAAGATTGAGATTTCTGCAATGAAAATTTGGTAATATGTTTGAAATTTGGTGTATCTGACTCGTATAAACAACATTGGGTAGTTAATTGTTTTGAAACACTAACCCCGTGTCTACTATTATAACAACTTTTATGTTGAGGTGGATGATACATTAAGGATGGTTGTCAGTTACCATTTTCATCACTTCATTTTTATTTTTTGTATCACTGATTGCCCGTTGCGAGTCGACATGAACTTTTCATCCTATTTTAACTTCATTTAACTGAAAACTATTGAATTATTATCGATCCAATTGGCCTTGACATCAACTCATGTATATCTTGAAGCAAAATTTTCATAATTTGCTGCCTGTCATTGTGAATTTGTGCAGATAAAGAAGTACTATTCTTTTCTTGTGCATACTATTTACAAGTTTTTCTTTCCTTTTTATGCAACTACTACAATTTGTATATGCTCAACCTTACTACATGTGATTGCTGGTTACATTTTTGGCTTAAATGGCACAAGTGTGTTAATTCCAATTCTTATCATAGAGGTCATGTTGATAAAAATATGATGATGAAAAGTGATAATTGACAGTTCAAATTGTTTCTTAATCGACGATTGGTGATAAGCAATTTTGTTTCAAAAAACGAATTGTTGATTTTTTTCGTTCTTATAGTCACATTTCAACGATGTTGTGGTCTCAACAATGATATTAAAATCGCGAATTTGTTCATATATGCATATTCACTAATCAGGATTGCATTCTTTTGGACAGTTTCAGGGTCAAGTTTTGTTGTATATATACGTGCTGCATTCTTTTGAAATAAAGGGCAAACCCTAGCAACCAACTGCTAAGTGAGCTTTCAGCAGTTGTGATATGTAGGTAACACTATGATGGCCGCCAGAGGTGGCCTGAAATATTAGCCCCTTAATAATATTTAATTAGGGGAAAACTTTTAACCTAGTTTAGATGTGTCGGAAGTATGTTTGTAATGGTGGAAACTCCATTATCGTTTCCTAACTAAACTTGAAAACTTTCCAAGCAGATTTTCGAGTGTGACGAACGGTTTGCACTATTCGTGTTTTAGTATAATCGGATACTAGACAGATTTTATTCACAGCTGTTATTAAAAAGGTGAATTGACTAAGTGAAGAATGGTGTTAATCCAAATGAGTTAGTTGCTTTTAGTTGCTACAACCGAATCAGATGAGGTAAATTTACGTCATGTGGCTTTTTAGGCATAATTTAAGTTGCTTGGTTTTGACATAAAAGAACAATTTTCTTCATAAAGAGATGACAAATACTAATTAGACTGATGTTGAAGACATAAAAATAAAAAGTATGAATAGGTTAAAATTTGGAGATTTTCTTCGGTTAAAGGACATGGGAATCCCTTTTGTAAGTTTTTTTTTCCACTTCCATTATGAATTAATTATGGGTTTTATTAACATCCCTTTATTCCCTCGCTTTTTTATATTTGCGAGACAACTTGCTTTGGGCCCAGGCAAGAGAAAAGTTGAATAAACTAAACAAAGATAATTGAGATTACTGAACTTCAAAATATGTAAAAAAAATGTCAGAACCCAAGTAATCCGTTTGTATAGACCTTTTTTCTTCTTGGAGAATAGACAGTCTGTAAAACTAACGTCAGAAAAACTTGATTTTAATTATCAAGCTCATCGTTGTTTAAATTTTTAATACGATGGGGATTCAGGTAATTAAAAATAATTAAGTCTCATTAGTTGTATTAATATATAGCATATCGTAGTTATTCTCAAAATTATACAAACATTTCAAAACCTTCACCTCTCCATTAACGTTTGGGGTTCATATATAATGGATTTCTAATTTAAAATTGCAATTGTTTCACTGCATTACTAAAAGGGAAAATTGTGGGTTTAATTGCCTACAACGAAATGTTTGAGGAAAATGTTGTTGCTCAAATAATGAACCATTAACAAAATTAGCCAGGGGTCCGTGAAATAGAAATTGAAATTACAATTTTGTTTAATATTAAAATAATATAGAATGAATCGTAATCAAGCAAGATAACTGCTAATTTTTCGCTCCATAGCCAACCCATAGTGTAATTAAAGTATTAGATCATATAAACAGATGGTTGCTTTTCCTAGAAAGTGTACCAAAATATCAGAAAATTGCATCTTGAAATAGTAAATCACGGTATGTGGTCTCTAAATATAGAATTGTTGCTAATTTTGAAAAGTTCCTCGTAATTTCTGCAATATTTCTTTCCTGTAACAAAATGGCTTAATTCTTGGTTAACCTTTCATTAATCAAGAAGCCACTGACTTAACAATGTTGTAACTAACTTGACTGTTTTTAAAATTAGTTATAAGATTACTGAAACCACATGCAACATTTATCTTTATAGTATCTGTTAGTTTAACTAGAGAATTCCTTCAACAAACAAGTTCTTATTACTTTGTTAAACTTAATAAACTAAGAAACAAGTTTGATTGTGCTCCAGATTGTTGTATAATGATAGGTAGGTTAACACAGAGTTTAATTTGTTCAATTGGACCCTAAACTGTAGATTTCCAGAAAAATATATTTGACAGGTTTGTAAAACTATCTACCATAATGCATGATAGTGTTCTGTATATTTTTAATAACTGTAAAACATAAAATACATGTAAGTTTTTTGGAGGACAATATGGACTGAAATAAAATTTATTTTTGAAAAGTACGCACGCTGTGTCCTCAAAAATTCGATTAGAGAAAAATTCAAAAATCAAAACAATAAACGTGAATTTCAAGTTTTGATTAACGGTCTAGAGAATTTTATAGATAAAATCGGCAAAATGTCGGCTGGTGCATGAGTCATGTTATCCAGCCAGAGGAGAAGGACCCCTACCAAGGGGACAAGGTGCAATGGGCGAGGAGAGTAGATGAGAAGCAGGTGCAATGATTTATGAAAATGAACCCGGACTTACCTGGGCTATTATCTAGTCCCCTCTCAGACTGGCTACCCCAAAATCAAGTTCATGGAATGGATGTTTCTGCCTACGCCATTTTTTAAACATTGAACCCAAATAAAAAAAATTGTAACAAAAGGGTGCATACATAAATATAAAAATGCCTGCGAAGGAGTGAAAAGTTGTTGATCCCAATTTTTGCGTACTGATCGACTAATTATACACCGCCGAATTTTCGAGCCATAAAAATAATGGTAATTTTCCTTTTTGGTGGGACAAATTTGGCGACAATACAGGTACATGTAAATGACCACGTTGCAAATGGTTTTTACTGCAATGGTAATAACCTAGAATAATGTTGTAAGTCCAACCAGGTATACCTTAACAAGTTTTCATATTATCCAAGACTTCTTACCTTTTAAAACGCTCAGTACAACGTATTTACAGTGGAACCTCGGTTTACGAACGTCTCTGTTTACGAACACATTTCTCTGGACCACCAATCAAAGGTCCGGGTTTCTGCAATTGTTTTACATACTAGTTTAGGCAGAACGTCTTTGTTACTAATAAGTTTTACTAAGTAGGCTACAGGTAACATCAAAAATATTAGAATTTCCACACATAAAGACATAACATGTTACAACAAAATTCTAGGACAAAGAACGCATTATTTGGATTTATATTAATTTCAATGGGAAAAATTGATTCGGTTAACGAACTTTTCGGTTTACGAACAGGGTCGAGGAACGGATTCAGTTCGTAAACCGAGGTTCCACTGTTTTCATAATGACGTTCGGTTCAATAAAAGCTTACAATTTGGAGTTTGTAACGATGACGATGTCATTTTTATGTATTGATAATGTAATCTATAATATTAAAATGTGTTCAGAGCCATTGCACAAAAACAAACGTGCATGGACTGTTTCAAAATAGTTTATCAGATTTGTGCATATTAGCACCTTTTAACTTGGGTGGAATATGCCGACCTTGATATGCTATTTGCAGATTATCAACAAAGTTCATCCCCTGTTAATCAGCACTATTTTTATGCAATCGTACACCAACGTGCCCGTACCGTACTATTTCAATTATATTCATATTTATTAAATGTATAATTTTCGACTAAATCTTCATTATATCAAGGATGTATTAAGAATTAAATACTGTGAATAAACGTCGGTGTTTTAAGTAGGGTGTTTGAGATACTGAATGAAATTGGGACAAAAGTGCAACTTGTCATGGTTTCGTCGTTTTGTAAGCATATGCCACACACATACACACAATGCGCATGATTGACCAACTGAAAATTCCACTCGTACACCTTTATCACAATTTCACATTTAGTAACCCACTGTGCATTTTTTTTTCTCCAATCAGTGTTTCTCCAACAACCATTTAACCCCACAAAATTGTTGAGCATATCTTCTTCTGATGCAACCTTTAATGTTTTTTTTATGCTAGACCAATAATTTGTAACTTTATTAGGCAATATGAAAAAGTGTTTTTCTTGTAACCTTTAGTATAATGGAGGCCATTTAGTGAAATCCATTTGCACTTCAATTGTTACTACTAGATGCCAAATATTTCCTTTTTTAGAAATGATGATGTTAAAAAAGATGTTTTCATTTTTTTATCTTGGCCAAGGTAAGAGATGTTACATGTGATATAGAGAATTAAGCATTTAAGGTTATTTGATAAGGTATTCGCATTTTACACAACAATGTTTCTCTTGGTTTGAATGGAAGCCTAACCGAAAAATAACAGTTAGTACTTTATTAATGGTGTACCAAATCAGCATGATTCGTCATTGTAAATGCATCAAATTTAAAAATGTACTCATTGAACCTGAAACTGGCGACTATTATAAACTTGGAAAAGATGAGTAATCAAACGAAAGAGTCATTGAAACTTGAATTACTTAGCTGACCCTTTCTTAGCTGATCATGAAATCAGCAACCTTTATCTAAACCAGCTTAACATTAGTGCTGCTCGTAAAATCGAGGTTCAATATATTTAAATGTATGGAATTGGGGGTACCTAATTTCTAGATTTTGTAATAATAGTCCGTTAATAAAATGGTAATAGATGCGATTTTAAATGAAAACTACAGATGTCATTGCAACTTTATAGTACTTACTTTTAGACAACAGACACTGAATGTTTTCATATTTACAATCATTAACTTTCACACATGTTCTCCCCACTTAAGTTTAATGTTTTACATGTATGGTCACATTAGAGACAATAACTACCCTTGCCAAAACATACCCACTCTTATTGTTTATACCTAACATATATAATATTTACTAATCTATCAAACATATATACGCCATTATGTTCAAATCCCACATTCTTACAATGTATGCAAGCGATACCTTTGGCACGTTTGTTGAACACATCTTGTCTCTTATCTTTTAGCATGTCCTATATAGAAAAATTTGCATATTGTTTGCACCGAGTTTCATGTGATATGCCAATAATCCATTTATTGGCAATGCGTGCTTCTAATCTTGTTTGAATTTTAATCTTAAGCGGTTTAACAACGTACATTTTTAAAATATGGGGCAACGATTTGAAAGATGGGTCATCTATATTTTAAGACATTTTAAGATTCCCCAAATGAAATTCGTTCATTGACATTCGTAGGTTTTAGTTTGTATTTTTGGTTTTATTTGCAATTATGATTTTGTTTTCTTGAATAGCAAAAAAACAATCATATTTGTTTTCTTGTTGCATCCATGTTTTTGTTAAATATTTCAAATACAATTACAAGAAATTGAATTGGATCACATAACCTGTTTAGAGAGAACTCTTTACACCATTATGGAAATTGATCTTTGAAAACGCTTAGACCACTTTTTGTATAGGTTTTTATTCTTAGATGTGATAATTTGTGATACGATGGTAAGTTTAATAATGTCCATTTTTGTTTTGTTGTTGTTTTAGATACAATCGTGTTCATGTGGTCGAGTGGTTATTAAAACAACCAGGAATGCCTGCTTTAGATCGTTCAAATAACGGTTCTTTAGCCCTTCATTATGCAGCTGCAAAGGGATGTCTGGAATGTGTTAAGGCATTGGTCGAGAACTGTCCGGAACTCAAGTAAGATTCGAGTATTTTTTTTTATTAAAACATGGTGTAATTTTGGGACGTTAATGCTCCATTAACTTTAGAAGTGTGCATTGATTGTGAATAGTTCTTATACTGACCGTGAGAATGCACTTGGATTTTGTTGTGTAATACATATACGTATTTTTTTGTATTTTCAAGTGGAATAATTAGAAATTGAAACATTCAAATAGAACAAATTATTAAGCAAACTTGTAGTATTTTCAACAAAAAAAACTTACAAACGCGTATATTTCCATTTTTAGTCTATAGTATTAGGATTATATTAGGATTCAGTTGTATTAGCAATTCCTTGAATATTTTACGTAATTTGTATACACCGTTGAGATGTTGTAAATATATTTTCGTAAATATTTACCAGACTAGGAATGCATTTTTATTCTAAGAAGAAATCTTTAACATTTGTAGAAAAAAAATCTTAAAAGGTATCTGGCATTAAAGGAAACAATTCTTTTTTAAAAAGTTAAAAACCTGTTACAACAACAAAAAAATTAAATAATTTTAAGGAAGATGTTTTATTATATGCTTTGAGGAAAATCCTAAAAGTGAATCATTTTCATTTATATAGCAGAAGGAAATGCACTTTAAGTTACAAAAATAAAAATGCTGCCCTTGTACTTTGTAAACCAGATGTGCTTGACAACCATTAAGAAATGCATTTTGAATATGTTATTTCACCTGAGATATTTCTTTAGAATCTGCACCAAAATAATAAAACTAAGAAAAACAATATAATTGTGACGTGCCGCGTTGTTTCCTTTTTCAACGGTTTAAGAAGCTGTCTTAAGTGAGGTCAGGAGGCGGATTTCAAGGTGTCAGGTGTGGCACACTTGTCTTAGGCAAACTATGACATACAAAATAGCCAAAAATGTAGATTTAATGAACTCAGAATGCTTATAAAGCATATATTGTAATTACATCTGGTGACCCAGATGATGACGTCTGGTGATTGAATTTTCCCTTGTTGAGGACTTGCCGAAATAGATTGCTGGTGCTTGATCCTATCAACAACAACCTGATTAAAATTCGTTAAACAAGTATTAGTTTCCAGTGAAAATACATGTTATGAATACGAGCCGAGCATAAAAAACCTTTCAATTAGTAAGTGCAATTCGAAAACTCGTCGTAGTAGTTTTAGGGGTAATATGAGAAACCCCCGAACATTGAAGGTGATAAGAAATTAAATCTGCTATAGTGTGTGGTTTGTTCATTAAGCACATACTATATTTCTAGATAAAGGCGTGACTGTTCCCATTAAACGCTCGCCAACTTGTACCAAACTGTTTATTTGTTAAAGTGGAACAATAATGGCTATTTGCACGAATCTCTAATCAACTTAGGTTTTCTAAGAATTTTAATCATTCTCATCCCCATGATTGCTTTACAAATTAATGTAATCTGTTAGAATGCACTTGCATAAAAAGAATGGAACTGGTAATTTCTACAACTCAAGATTTGCATAGGCAGCCAATGAATATCGAAACTGGATCAATTTCCATTGGCTAGGCATTGTATTACCGAGATGGCGGATAAATACGGCGATTAATCCACATAAATAATTTACGAGGGGCGGTAAGGTGTGATCCATAAATTATGTCACACTTTTTTGCCTCTTTTTAACCCCCCCCCCACCCCTTTGTCACAATTGTCACAAATTTCACTACACCCCATCAATAATGATGTCACAACCCGTCGATTTGCCTCCCCCCCTCCCTCAATTATATTTTAATAATTCTTTAAGTCACTACAGGACCCAAATCTTTTTTCCCGACTGCTATTCAAAATTTCAAAT
>JAQGAE010006294.1:0-10276 GCA_034696685.1 Julus scandinavius
TAATAATTTAATTTTAAAAAAATCTACTATTTTAACGTGAAAAATGACACGATCATGACCTTGCTGATTTATAAAGCTGTTTTAAACAATTTTAATTTTTATTTAATCATTTTTTGTTTGACTGCGAGTGTCTTTGCAAATTTTCCCATTGAAAGGGATAGGGTTATAATCCCCCTTAAGTCGCATATGCATACCACAGCTGCACAGAAAAATTGACAAGACGAGCTCAAGACTGTGACAAGACAGCCAAATGTGAGACTCAGCAATGTTTTGTATTACATGCACTTGTGTTCAATTTATTAAAATATGATCTGCATGATTATGATTCAATTATGAGTTTAGTTTTATTAATTGAATACTTTTTCAGGAAGTAAAAAAGGTAAGATGAAATGCTGTAGTTTTTCTCATAAAGACTACATGTATTTTGGCCAGTATGTATTCATTTTTTCAATTATCAATGAATATGTTGGTGTTGTTCGTCATTTTGAGAACTTTCAATAAAGTTGTCTTGGATTGTATTTCATAAAAAATAACCAAACATCTGGCGTTTTTCCTTTTTTTTCGAAAAAAAACTCCAGGATTCATGCAGCAACTGAAAGAAAATATTTTTATGTTTCGAAAACTAAAAATATAGTTTGAATATATGTAGTTGATTGCATTGTCTACAGTGTATTGTGTTTTGTTTTGTTTAAATAAATTACGCGCTCGCAGGAAATTAAAAAAAATAACGAATTTGATGGAGCCATATATTTAGTTAATTAAGTTAGTTTCTTTCTGATTTATTTTCTTCATTTCCCGAAAAGGGAGACTGCACATGAACTGCACGAACAAACAAAAAGATTAATTTTCTTACTACTTTCCTCTACATTTCATTTATGTTTCTTCAAGCTTTTCACTTTGTTTCGAAAGCGCAAATAAACCATATATAGTATTATCAACAACTACTTGACATTACTTTTTTTTAAAGTTATATACTAACATGACGGTTGCAATAGTAACTTTCGATAAGGACACAAAACAGCAAACAGTACTCGTATGAACAACCAGTCTGTATCCATTTTCGTTAAGCGGCCTAAAGCTACAACTATACTACAACTATTTGATTATATAAATAAAGTTAGAATATGCAGAATAATTCGAGTTCCAAAATGTTGTTATTACCCCAAAAAATGCTTATTTTCCGCTACACTGCAGCATGCAAATCTTGAATATCTTTAAACAAGATGAGGTTGTTGTATTTTTATCTACGAAATGAAAACAACTCATGCATCTATTCATTCTGATTTAAACTTGGAAAAAGATGAATATCTTGGTTATACTTAAAATAAGATAGGCTACTGTATATGACGTACACCAAGTTTATGAGAACTCAAAAGTTACACAAGTTTTCAAGTTGAACATTTACTTAGCTATTTTACCTTGCATTTCGTTTAGAATTGTTTTAGACACATCTATTAAACAGGCGTGAAAATTAAATAACCGTATTTGGACGTTAGTAAGTTGGATGTACCATAGCTGGGATCCCATGCTTTGCCAAAAAATTCTTCAGAGACAGTGCAGTGTGCACTGGAGCGTTGTCCTGTTGAAGGATACAAGACTTGTTCTTCCACCAATCGGGTCAGTCTCCTCACTCGTTTGCGGTTTTTCCCAAGTTTCACAAGAAACGTCACATTTACACATTGCTATATTTGAACGTTTAACATTTTCCAACAAGGAACAGAAAGGTCTACTACAAACAAATGCCACAGCCGAACTAGACGTTACACGATCTGGAAAATCACTCAGTATGTTGGGGAAAGATCACTTGATCAGGGTATGCACAGTTTGTAATCCCCATGTTAACTTTTCGCCTGTAACATGTTCAATCCGGTTATTTAATTGTCACACCACGTATATAAGATCTTACAAATATATCAACGATGCACATGTTTCTGAATCAAGGTGGAACAAACATGTGTTGATCATGTTAAAGCAGGTGTATTAGCTTGAACTGGGTAAAAGTGTGTATATGAACATCGAATAGACAATACGTGTGACAAGACTAAACTTGTTTCTGTTTAACAACTTATTTTAAACTTAAGCTTAAGAAGTTAAGAGATAGTTGAACTGATATACAGCGCCACCTATCAAACGCGTTTCATTCACTATTCTGCAATCGTTTCTCAATTTTGTTTCAAAGAGCAATACGATGTTTTCCGTAATAGCAGAACAATCGGTGCATGAATTTTTGATGAATTTTCAAAATTCAAGAGAGCAATTCCACAAAAAATCTAACAGCATTGCAAAAAGTATCGCCTTCATATTTGCTTTTATTTTCGCAGCAAAAGGAAAGTGCAGCCAGAATTGGTTTAAAATTCAATAATAAATGGCCTGGCTAAAAGATCTCCATCCAAAACTGTCAAGGAATCAACAATTTATGAGTGGCAAAGAGAAATGAAGAAAGATGGTCAAAAAATTTGCAGCGCAGGACTTTGGTACACAGTATATTTGGCACAAAAAAAAAAAAAAAAAAAAATGGATTATTCATTTCACTTGGATATCCATGATCATATATCCGTACAGTCTTCCTTAAAGGCGTTTTTTTCTCTCTTTTAGTGCTGGGCTGAAGTGAAAAATGCAAGCATATAGAGCGGACAAGCAATGGATTTAGGAAATATATCCAATGTCATCGCTCAATGGATGCGACAAAAAGTTTTTTTTCTTCAAAAAAGACACATGGACTTATGGATTGCAAAGCAGGAAAAGCAAAATTGGACGTGAAAAAAAGCTGCTTGATATGGGCTGGAAATTCGCCAACGGCCATGCCATATATCACATCGAAAGTTAACTTTTTCCTTCAGAGTTGTGGGTGCCAAAATAATGTAGAGTATCATCGCTCCAGTTTTTTTACTCCTACATGAGATCGCATTTGGCCATCTAAAGAGTTTGGATCAGCATTCAACGTCAATAAGTTAAGCCATTAGTTTTCTAATAATGCGTAGCCTTTGGCAGAACAAGAAATCATAGAACAACTTCCATTGTCATGTTTGCATTTATAGAAAAAATACTACAGACGTAGCATTAGCCATGCATGGATACTGATATCTTTTAACACAAAATGTGCATCATGATTCGTATCAGTTTCAGCATTGTTTGAAATTTGACTAGCTGCAAAAACTTGTATTCTTTCATGTTATCTTATCTGCAGCAAAAGTTTCTTTGGAATATCAATCAGAACACATCGTTGTTATAAAGAGAATTGTGATGAGATGAGGGCATTGTATAAAAAACAAAATAACAATTACGTGTCATATTCAATTTATCATCATTTTGAAAAGAAGGATTTACAAAATGAACTCCTTTTCAACATGATAAACTGTTAAATTTTAAATCGAAATCTTAATGGAATGCCGTTAAATGCATTACAAAATTGCAAAAACGACAATTATTAAAACATGAAAAATTATCTGATCACGACTGTTCGATAAAATTTCAACCGAGCTAAAGTACAGGGCAAATTAACCCATGGAATTACAATGGAAAAATATCCCATGGAAAATATTTAAACAGAAGAAGTACTTTGATTTTAAGCTTGATTTTGACAATTTAGAAGTACTTGAAATAATAATCATCTGTGGAAGTAAAAGTTAATCAAACAGAAAGTAAAAATGCAATGATTTGATAAAACAACCAAATGTAAAACAACGTATTACTACCAAATAATACATCACAGTTCACAAAAAATTGCACTCGTGGTTAAAACATTTTAGCCCCCCCTCCCCCCCCCAAAAAAAAAATGATAAACCATCACATAAAATTTAACATTTCTGAACATTACGAATACATGTACTTGGACATTGTACATACATATAGTGATGAACATATCACCCTATAGCAATAATTTTCATCACTTTTTCGGAAACAGAACAGGGATATTGCACACCAAAGTTTTCTTTTAACATGCAAAATAGCAAAGTTTCCAATTTCACAATAATGCAATAATATGGGGATATTTTTGAAATTCAATTTTCTTGTTGGCCTAAAAGCGACTCAAGATTTGCGAATTGATCGCAAAAGTACAGTCTTTCCAATTGATTTTTTCTCTTTACCATAGAGTACAATCGAAATTCACAACTGCACAAAAAAAATGTTACATGGTTAATGCTAGTATGAATATATGAAGATATCAATTGAATGACCTGGGGTTATAAATCCACACAGAAATTCGGTTTTTACAGGAATGAAGCTTTCCAAAGAACAATGTCAAACTGCATAGAAAAAGTATGATACGGAAAAAATGGGGAAATCTATCTGGAAATTTTTCTTCTGAGTATATACTACATGATTCATTTAAAAAATGTATATTAAATAATTGTCTTTTTAATATGCTAATACATCTGTATCAAATGTTGTTACATCATGTAACCAGCATATGTTCTGGAAAATAATAATTTAGAAATAAAGTGCAGAAAAATCTCACAAAATAAACGTCAAACAAACGTCTCAAATAGTTCTTATAATACGAGGGGCGGTCAAAAAGACTTGCATATTCGTTTATTATGCGAAAACCAGATGACGTACAAAAAACTGAAATGGCCATTTTTAAAAGCAAGAAATTTGGTTTTAGGTCACTACATGGCACCACAATTCATGCAGAATTTCGAACAAACTATCAAAAACAAAATGGCGCCTCACTTGACAGCGTTCATGCGAGAGGAACAACGAAGTGTTATTCGTTTTTCACTGTTGAAAGCCATGAAACCGAGTGAAATTTATAGTGATCTGTTAGGAATTTACACGATTAACATGTTTGGGTGGGGAAACATTTGAAACATCCGCCATACAGCCCCGACATTTCACCAAGCGACTTCCATGTCTTTGGTCCACTAAATGAACACTTGAGTGGTCAAAAGTTCCAAACAGATGATGATGATGTGAAACTTGCGGTTTGTCAATATCTGCATATCCAACATCACGCATTTTACGATAGGGGTATAAACAATCTCTTCAAACGATGGGTTAAATGTGTTTAACAAACTCGAGTCCTACATTGATATAAATAGAAAACATTCTGCTCATTAAAATGGCTATTTCAGTTTTTTTGTACGCCATCTGGTTTTCGAATAATAAACGAATATGCAACACATTTTGACCGCCCCTCGTATAATTTGCCAATATGAAAAAATGATTTACCATCTATTAAATTTAGGGAATTAACTCTTAATATTATCACATGCTGTTTGAAAGTTTAGAAATGGAATTTAAATTTAAATGATCATTTTCTGTGAACATTGTAGTAATAAAAATGTCATACACATAACCATTCCTACATTTAACGAATTTAATATTGTTCTTAGAGATGGGACATTGGAAGTAAAAAGCAATTTCACTATAAGAGCCTAATTCCAAACTATCTTAAACAATTGATCTTGATGAATTTTAATTTTCTTTCTGAAGGTTTGGCCGCAAGTCTAACATTTTGAAAGTTTCTAAAGTTGAATTCGTTATACAGTAGATGGCCATGCTAGTTCATGGTTCTATATTATAAGTTACCATTTTCGCCTAATATATTGGAACCCGAGTAAATCGACGACAGACTGTACTTATTTTTTCTGATACTTATAAGTCGTCCGTTTTGTGAAACTATTGACGAATTGAAGTTAACACAAGAAGTATAAATAAAACTTAGCTATACTTTTTTTTATTAAACTCAATGCACGAACTCCAGCAGGATTAATGTACGTGTTTGAGAACCACATATGTAGTGAAACGACGCTTTTGATATATCAAGGAGTCTATAAATACTAAACAACTGAAAACGAAAACAAAAGAATATAAATGCATGTATAGAATATTCCCCACCCCCCATATTTTGTTTCCTCTACCGACAGCATATCAAAGGCTATAATTTCATATTTGAAGAGTCTACAAGCCTGTTTTGACAAGAAAAATTTCGGCTGCTTTTGCGGATATCTAGTGCATTTTTGTGATAATATTATTTACAGCTCGTTTTTTCCTTCTCTTTATTCTTTTATTTTCCCTCTTTCATATCTCTTAGAGTAGAAACCAAAATCCCATATAACCGCCAGTCATATATTGCACACTGAGTAACGTGAATAATGACATACAAAATACATTTCGATTTGCCTCAGTTATTTGAGAATGAATACGATAACAATAATGAAAGAGATGAGAAATGAAAACCGACCTTTTCTGGAAATTTACATGTGCATAAAAGAAATAACGCTGTTGTAGAAATTCTGCTATTTTCGTCTCGAATTTCAATTTTACATTGTTAAAGTTACAAAAAAAAACGAAGATTCACACATGTATATAACGAATCTGCGTAATAAATGGTCAGCTTTTATAAAATTAATGTAGCGTTTCTACTAAAAAAGTTAAAAAATATGGTTTATGGTTAGAAATTATATTCGGAAAATAAAGAACTGTTAAACATTAATTACAGCAAACATCCTACCAGCGATATTTATAAGAAAAGCAGATATCACAGCAGTTATCACAGAGGATAAAATTCAACCTGGACTTAATGCAATTGTAATGCACAAATAATTACCAAAATTATAGCATAGAATATGCATCCCATTTCAAAAGTTGTTAATGAAAATATAGCATTTCATTTTATGAATTTAGATCATTTCTCACTAACTCAAACGTAGTTTTATGTAATAAGTCAGATGTCTGTTGTTTATTCCAAAGTTAACAATATGACATAATGACCAGTGGGCACATCGAAACTAAACAATAGCACTTTTACTACGGTCGTCTAATAAATATTAACGCTGAGTATTTGAAAGAAAAGGTGCATCCATAGAACTAGAAACCTCTTTTGTGTTTAAACAAAACAAAAACCAACACTATAGCAATCTCTGTCCTTGTTGTGCTCATCATAAACTGAACCGTCTTAGGTTATCTACTGGAAATAACAATCTAAGACCAGTGTTTTGAGTCGATCGTGGCGTTACACACTCTTAAAGAAAATCTCTATGTGGAAAACAATAATACATTTGCTCCTATGGCCCCTTTGGCTAAGCACCTGTCTCTCTTCTGGCAGTTTTTCTTCCATGCGACATTCTCTATCAGAGCAAACGTCCAATAAATACATGTAACTTTGATGCTCATGAAAGTGTACCTAAACGGTGACATAGAACAAAGTGAGGGCCATGCATTGCCTGCTGCACACACAAAAAATCTATTGTTGTGCATTAGCAATGCCAGAAAGCAAGGCGAGAAGAAAAAGGGGAAAAAAAGTAAAATTGAGGGCAAAAGCTCGAGAACGAGAAGGCTTCGATAACTAAGTTGAAAATCTAGAGGGAATACCACAAAACACAAGTTTGTCCTACTTTTATTGATTCGGATGCGAAGAACTAAATTGCTAGCCTTCAGATTGGATGTGCGGAGAAAAGCCAATGAACATAACTCCATGCCTCCGTGTATGGTTCTGTCATACAGCCGTGAAATAACATCCAATTAAAGTTTTCCTATAAGTCGGTCACGGCCTTGCAAAACATTTGCCAAATTGTCAAAATCAATACGAATGAATCTGACATTGGTTTAACAAAACATTCGAGTCTACAATGTAATATATTTAATGGCACCTTTAATCCCATACATACTGCATTCGGTTATGGTATCTGAAACTTACACTCAACACGTACATATATGTAAATATACGTATGCTATACTAAATTGAATTCTAAACTATCATGTATGACATTTTGCACCCAAATATTTGATTAGTTTTTCTGATATTGACCAATTACGACAAAATTGGTCGTGTTTGGCAAATTTAATCAGACTTGATATTAACATATACTTTAATACTCATCTAAACACAAACCGTATGTGTAGTATGGTGTATTATTTATGTGATATTTTGCAAAGGGCATCAGGAATTATTTATTGCAAGATTTCATAAGAATAAGTATCGATCATTAGTAGTTTTTGTTACAGTATGCAGTTATGCCGATGGTATATATTACATAGAGCATGGAAATGTATATGCATATATAACATAGAAGTGAGAATTCCAAATTAAAATTTTGTAATATGTATACCAGATTCAGCTTTTTCCGTAAATAAATCTGATATATCTATGATCTTATTCAACTCACGGCACACTAAACGTGGCCTAATATTGGCAAGGCACACCGATTTTAAAACGTTTGAATACAAGGTTTTATTCCAACTATATTTTCATTGTTTTATAAAACCTCGTTCGGCATATAAAATATCTCATGAAATTTTGGGAGTAATTTCAATAAGTATGGAACTAAATTCGTTTTAAAAATGACATTTCCATGACGATTAATTGTAAGAGAGCATGATACCAAACTGAAATATCACAACCAAACCTCATTTAAGCGACATAAATGGGAAATTTGTGTTGTTTTATATGCTCTAATAATGCATTATAATAGTGTTTGGAGCCTTGGACACAATCATTCAAAAGCATTGACCTAGCCATGTGTCAGAACAGATGTTAACTATTTACCCTTTATTTTTGCATGTTTTGCATGTTCAGTTTAACAACGATGGCTAAATCGCACCTGTCGTACGAGAAATCTCCTGAAAATGTGCACATGTCCTACCACTCTTGGGCATTTATTTGCTGTTTGTAGGATGCTGAGTTGAATTAAATTGATATAGGAGGAGTTATTGCGCATCTATGAGTTTAGTAAACTTAACTTCCTACTTCAGGAGATGAAGCTTCGTCTATGGGGCAATTATTGTGGCAGCTTTTGTTCTTAAGTTGATCAGGAAATTAAAGTAATTCTATGCTACCGAAGAATAACAGAAATTTGTCCTGAAAATCGACCGTTTGGAACGGACCATTAAGATGTTAATCGATACTTTGAGAAATCATCTGCTGGCTCAATAAAGAGCAGGCACAAGCCACAACAGCCACACTAGGGCGGGCATCTTGATTTATCTTCCCACAAATTGATGTTCGTTAAATATCTGGACAATGCACATTAACACTGACAAGTGACACCACAGTAATTCCGGTGTCAATTATTAGTTAGGTATGAAGACCAATGGCATGCAATCATGAGAAAGGCAACTGGGTTCAACTTCTTTCCTTAGACTTTCAATAAAGATGTGAACCCGAAAATAGATAAGTACTCCCTTCTGCTATTCCTATTCAACATCCTTTATTGAACAGTCACAACAGTGAGTAAAAACACTAGAAAATTGTAAATGAAACATGAATTTGTTACACATACATATACTTGTTTGAAGAAATTGAAAGATATATGCTAACAAATTTTGAAAATATTCTGTAGTATACTTTCGCTGTATTAAAAATTAGTCATCAAAAAGAAATTTAATGATACATGAATGTTCAACTTGGAATTTATTTTTTCCGAGGTGAATAAAAAGAAGGAGCTGTTTTATGTTCAATATTGAAATAGAGTATTATTGCTTTCATCTGTCTGAATGCATGTACTGTATATCTTTATGACAATATAAAACTTCCAGGAACTATTTGTAGACTGCATTTTAGGGTAATAAAAGGAGACTACTTTCCACAGGAGTTGTGCATACTTCATGTGGATATCAAACAGCTGCCATCCGGGTATTAAAACAAAACGAACACAAATATCGCCCTGATGGTGAATAACTTTAGCCAATATATTACATATATTGTTTTTTCAACTTCTCAGACATGTATACATCAGGGTCATCAACCACTTTACCTTACTCACACTTATCCTTTAATTACATGTGCAGTGCATGTACACTGAAATCACAGGTATTTTCTTTAGCATTCTTGATGAATAATAACTAAAATGACACTTCTGAAATTAACAGTACAGCATCAGCACAGCTAACGATGACAATGGAATTATATATGTAGTCCATCACTTGATTGGAACAACGTGAATGATAAATCACCTTCATTATTACACGAACGTCAAAATGGTAAACATAACCATTATCACAAAATGATGGTAGAATTTAAAGAATACTATTTTTCAACACATTAGTTTGCAAATGACAAAAACACCTCATTCTCGAATTTTAGATCTCTTTGGTTGGTTGGGTGGAGTTTAGAGGCTCTAAGACTACTAAGGACATATGGGGCCTAAACATTGGCGGTGTTATATCCCCATATCCAGTAGGGGAGACCGGGGCACAGTGGGCCATGGGGCACAGTGGTTCAAAGCATTTATAAAATTAGGTTTTAGCAGTAACCTAATGCTTGTGATGTGCAAGGAAGCTGTATGCACCACTCTTTTATTAAACAAAATGTCTGCCATCTAACACAAGCATA
>JAQGAE010006295.1:0-10275 GCA_034696685.1 Julus scandinavius
TTGGCTGTTTGGGGATGTCGGGGAACGGGGAAACGTTAGAGGGAGACACCGTACCTTAAGGGAAACAGGAGTGGCGTTGCATAAAAAACATTCTTTTCATGTAAAATAAGGCCAGCCCACGTGCCATTTGGATTGAGAAAGTTCTGTGTCCGTCCCTGTAGTGAGGGAAACTTCTGCATGTGTGTTTTTTGAGAATTTTAGAAAAGCCATTGATTAAAGTATAATGTTTAACAATTTTAACATTTATTCCTAAACACGATTTTTGAAAAATTTGATCAGGATGTTAATACAGTTTACATCGGTTTACGAACTTAATCAGTTCCTCGACCCTGTTCGTAAACCGAAAAGTTCGTGATCCGAATCAATTTTTTACATTGCAATTAGTGTGAATCCAAATAATGCGATCTTTGTCCTAGACATTTTTTTAAACATGTTATATAATAGCATTTGTGCTTCAATTAAGGAAATTAAAATATACAAATATTTAGTTTGTCAACATGATGTTGCTACAACATATACGTACACTTAACTTGCCCTGCAGCTATGTACATTCATGTCTTGTCTGATGAATATGTTTGATTTTTTGCTCGATCTTAATTCTAATTGCTCGTTTGTTTATCTTTTACAGGTAAGAAAAAAATATTTAATTAATTAATATGCGAATCTGCAATCCATGGTTTGGGTAAGTAGACCAGCATAATGCATGCTTTTCATATAGTGGATATTGCATGCTTTTAGTGAAGACTAGTTAAAATCTCAGAACAGGATTATACTCAAATTTATGCATCGCGTTAAGGACAGTTTTGCCAAAGGACCTAACATTGACTGAATGGTGTGGCAATAAATGTACACGTAATGTCCATATATATTGGTTGTGCACTCTACAGGGTGTTTCAGCGCTATGTTGCCAAACGTTGTGGGCATGTAGAATGTACCCATAGGTGGAATTGCCCGGTTAGGGTGCTGGAGGCCACCAAAGATCAATGCAGTCCCATTTTGGGCCCGATGTGATTTGATTTGTGATTGGGTGATAAGCAAGTACAAGCCATTTCTGATGTTTATTCTGTTCATTGAACAAACTCTCCTGATTTGAAGTGTTCCACGTTCTCGCAGGCGCCGGTCAATTGCAACAAACGTGGCACGACATGGGTGTCTCCGTGCAGGAAGCCTCTCCTGGTAAATTTTTCGTAGCTTGCCTTGCATTCCCACGTGCTCCTCCGTACACAAGATGCATATCTGCAAGCTCAGCAAAGGTATATCGCTCCATGCTGTCAGTCTGAAATGAAACATGAACATGGTATGCGGCATACAATGGCCATCGTGAGAATTGCTAGTACAGCTTCCAGCACCCTAACGTGGCATATCCGCCTATGGGTACATTAACATAAATGGCTTGTATGGACCCATTCTACATGCCTGCAACGTTTGGCAACATAGCGCTGAAACATCCTGTATATATGTCTAGCGATGAAAACATCTCGCATTGGCAACAGATGGAAAGTGACCCGTTCTTTCATTGATCTAATTTCGTGCCGAGATGCCGGACGCTAAGCTCGTTACCGAGGGGAGTCCGAATGGCCGGAGAAACGTACTGACAGCCGTTAGTGTCCAGTGCATTTAACAGGCTGCGGCCTCCGCACGTTAACGAAGTTTGCGGTTGCCACTTCTTTAGGATTTCTCCCACCGCCACCTACTACACCAATAGTCCGTATATACGTTGTTTTTAGAAGGCCTCCTCCATTTTGTGCGTTAGTTTTATACGCACCAGTGCTGCCACTGTTGGGGATTTTTAGTCCCCCGCGCTGTGTAGTCTGTCAGCGATTCTAGTTTGCCATTCAATCCGCATTCATATATATGCTTTGAAAACTGGTTTATTTTTAACGGTTCACAGGAAATTTATCCATCATGTTTTCCCTATGGATTTGTTTTTTCCTCCTCCTCCTCACTATATACTCGCCACAAGAAGCTCGTTATTTTACTGAATGAATCGTCCTGTTGTCGTTGAGTGCATGGGAAGATTGTTTTGAACATTTGAAGCATTTTTGGGCGTTATATTTCGAACAAATTGCTTGTGTTTTAAACACGATTATATACACTCTTTGCAAAACACGTCACAACTCACAAGGTTTTGGTCATGTGCTTTGTTACATGGAAGGTATATAAAGTTAACTGCTGATCCACAAAATGGCATGTTCTGGCTTAATATGAATGAACATTTACGCAAAAAAAACCACATGCATATCGTCCATTGTGTGATGTGTTCTTAAAGTATTAAAGCAAAAATACAATCATAAAGATGGTGCTGCAAAACTTGGATTATAACCTTATTTTAGCGTGTAAGCATTCACATGCAGTATGACACATAATGATTTCAAACGACGTTGCATATGTTCTAAACATGTTTATTCAATTTTGTCATAAACCAAGTTGCCTCTTCCAAGTGGGTTATTAAGAATGCAGTGCTTGAAAAAAGTATTACTAGCTGATAAGTACCTTCAAAATTTGGAAATTTGTGTTAAACATGATTTTTGTTGTTGCTTGAAATCATTGCCTGTGTCGGTGAATTTCTGATAATTGGAAAAGTCCATTATAAAAAATCCCTAACATATTGTGCTAATTGGTCGAGAGAAGAGTCCTTGACACTTTTAGCAGAGGAGTTTTAAAAATCCTTGAAATATGCTTTCATTATATCCTGCAAATTTACAGGATACCTGGATAGTGTCATTAATTAAGCCTATATTCAAGGTCTGTTAGCAAAATTGTTGTTAGACTTCAGGTTTTCCTGCAACCCCAGACACGTTAGTTCTTGGGCTGTCATTAGGATGTCATATTGTTCAGGAATGTCGGGTATGTCATGACATCTTCCATCAACTATTCGCATAGTTAAAGGGGTAATCGTTTCACGAGCAAATGTTTGGATTTGGGTGACTTTTCCTTCTTGTTTTGTTTTTCTACATTTTTTCCTCTCGGATGATCCACGTAAGTAAGGGGCTCCCAAGTAGTATAGTAGCTACATGTATATGGATCCTGATGTTCCTCTTCTCTCTTTCTCTCCCTCTCTGCTACTCTTGTGTGCCAAAGCATTACCGTTCCATTTACAAATTTGTAGGAGAGCACTTAGCCTGCTGTCCCGGAACCCGCTGGCAGTCATTAAACATTGAAGACATTAAGAATTTACAGGCTTTTAAAGCTCGTTCATACACCAAAATGGAAACTGTGGAATGAACTCGCCTTGGTGGCGTACCCGAACAACGCTCTTACAGCCCTGAACGCATGTCAGGTTGACGTCGAACTAGAGGACCAACCATAAAATCAGCATGGACATTTCCAATGAGAAATCTTTGGGGAGGACAAGGTATAGAAATAAGCATATTTGGATGGCTTTTTTAAGTCAAAAGAATAAGAAAAATACTACTACGGATGAATGATTAATGCATCCAGAAGTTTGGGAAGTCAGGAAATGACTGTCTAACTAATACAACAGTGTCTTAATTACTCTGAAAAATCGGGAATTATGCTTGATATTCGTATAACACAATGCAGTTGAGGCTGGAATTTCTGTTCTTTGCCTGGATATTTCTGTTAATCGGAAAATCCGATATAAAACCTAAATGTGTTTTCAAACTCGACGACTCTTAGGAGAAATATTGTTGTAATTCTTCATGGGTGGGGGATTTTGGAAAACGTAAGCGATTTGCATAGAAATCCTTGATTTTTGTCAAGCAAATTTGCCAAACCCCCTGTGTAGTATCGTTTTTCAAGAAATCACCAATGATAAGGCAAACATCTTTGCATTCCTGTATCTGTATTGTCAATAGTATATTTTTTTCAAGAAAAATCAGAATGCAGACATTTTCTGTATGTCTATCTGATGGAAAGGCAAGCGTCATTATTGTCTGCATGCAAACTTTGCTACAGTTGAAAAAAAAACGGGGAACTGGATAAAACCAGTTTCGATGGCGATGCAAGCGTTTCTGCATGCCTCTTTTCTTGACAGCAAGTATCCGTCTGTTTCAGGTTTTAAGGCATCTTTACCAAGTGAAATAAAAGTAAGAGTATAAGGAACTTGTAACATGGCCTCTTCTTGTTTCTTGAGTACTTCCTTGCCACTCGCCATCCGATGTTTGCCTTTCGAAAGAGTAAACGCGTTTAATGGCTTCCTCGCTCTTGCATTGGTTGCCTGCCTGCTTTTTTTGGGGTGTTTGGACCTGCTCGCGCATGCGTACATCGTTCATGATGGAGGAGGATGGAGACCAGTGGGTTGGTCCTTTATGTCGCGGATATTTCCCCCTTTTGGCATGCTTCTCGAGCGTCGTCTATCGGAACGTTTCCGATGTGACCGTGTGAATGGGAAAAACACGGTATATACGAGCGGGTGGATTTCACTGGAAGGTTGCAGGCAATGCAGCGTCGGATTTGACCTGGGCTATTGATCAGAATGAATAATGAATGTCCTCGACGCTGACCAATGCCAGCAAAGATCAAAGGGGCCGAGGCGGGGGGCACTCGCAAAATCTAGTCCGCTTTACGAAATAGGCCTTAGGCTTAAGTCGCAGGAGAAGGGGTTGTTACTCTGGGACTCCTTGGCGTTTGAAAGAGAAATGTGATGATGAGATATCATTTATCAATTTGTAAGACAGATTTGTGCACACACAAATTACCCAATGTTATTTTGTTCTTATCTCATATGATAACATTTTGTGTAACTCTTGATGCAAATAATTATTCCTGGAAATGTAAATTTGCCTCATGTTTTTTAAATGTTAAAAAAGTATAATTTCATATTTTAAAATTTATTATTTATATTAAAGTCTATATTAATGTAACAAAGACGTTAAAATATTTACTATACATGTATAGGCTGGTAAAAAAGTGGAAAATTAAGTTATTTGAAATTTAATAAGCAAGATGCATTTTATCGAAATTTTAAAATTGCAAGTGATTTTTACTATATATATTTTTTGAAAATACGAAAATATAAAATAACATTTCCTGTGTAGAAGCTGATAAGAAAGGTAGACAAATAACTTAGTTGTAATTTAATGAGTTATGCCTAATGCACTTTAATGAAATTTTAATAATTTAAGTAATAATATTTTTATATAACAAAACGTGTAAAATAATTAAGTAACTCGGGGTGTCCAGTAAATTTGATGGATAAAATTGCATATTTCAAGGCTCGTTCTTGGAATTTTTCAATCACAAATTATAAAATAAGATTTCTTTTATATATAGGCGCCTTGAATTTAATCGAAATTTTAACATTGTAATTTTTACAATACACCTGCGTAGGCAGGTGTATTGCGAGGCAATACTATGCCTCGCTATACGGCCTTTTTTAGTTATGGCTCTTTTTCGATTTACGGCCCACAATGTTTCGTTATACGGCTTTTCGCTTTGTGGTCAACTTTTCTGGAACGTAACTAGGCCGTAAAGCTAGATATGGGTGTATAATGCTTTTTTATGTACTAAATTCTAAAATAATATACACACACGCATATAGGCTGTTAAGAAAGGTGGACCAATAACTAATTTGAAAATTCTATGAGCTAAGCCTGGTGCATTTTCTCGCAATTTTAACGCTGCAAGTAATATTTCTTATATATAAACGAATAAAAGAAATATTTCCTGTATATAGGCTGTTAAAGACGGAAAAATTACTAATTTGTAATTTAACGAGTTTGATGAATTTTTTCGAAATTTTAACAAACAGTAACATAGATATCGTTATCAATGCCGCCTAACGAAAATTGAGTTTTTTGTGTACACCAAGGCGATGACTGGGGATAGAAATAAGCAAATTGACTGCAATTTATTAATGTCTATTAATTTAGATCGTGTTAGATGATGCATCAAAAACGAAAATTGCATTAGCGTTCTGCCTGCCGCGCATTTCATCATTGCCAATTCGGAATTGTTTCCCGAAAAAAAAAAAAAAAAAAAAATGGTGCCTCTGGTCGGCCAATAAGGAAGCAGCTCGCAATTTCAAATCAATGTGCAATAATAATATTATTGTACACGCATCTCCCTTGTTTTTCTTTGCGTTTTATTAACGGCTAATGAAACGCTCGGTCTCTTAAAAGGTCTATCTTTCCGATGCCTTAACGCGCCTTATCTGGATTATGTGCAGTTGTAAGTTATTAGCTGAACACACACAACCCCCCGCTTACTAAAGAGGGGCTTTAAGGGTGCGGGGGCGTTTCTGGGGCCTCTGTATTAACGCTTGGAAAAGGCATTTTTGTCGAGTGGTTCATTGTACACCTATATAGCACCATGGAATCGATAGGACGGGTACGGCGCTCATCAGTGTTCAAATTGTTTTTTTAGACCGTTGTATAAACACCGAACGCTGCTAATATTTGGCCTTCTAATTAGTGTCGTCATATTTGCTGGAACGATGAGCAGGGAAAATTGGGGATTGGGGATGTAAAAAGTGTGGCGAGGGTGAAATTGTTGCGTGTGCGAATTGTGTGAAACATTGTGCCTCATTTCCAAAATCGTGACCAAATCACCACTCAACTTTAGGTCTGAAATTGAAAATAACTCTGGCTAAATTTAACGAGGCTTGTTAATTACCTAAAGTTAATTTCTGATATTTTTGTAAATAGTGCATTGTTAATTCGGCACGTATTGGAATTTTTACATTTTGATAATCAGCTGCTTCTCATTATTTTCATACAACGAAATCCCTTTGTTACCGTTGGACGATTTCGCTACACATGTGTTTAACTAAACTTGATATCTTTATAAAAACGAATGTCATCCTATAAATATGTGTTAAAAATTTATACGTAACAACAGGGTGTTCAGTTACCTTGAAAAAAGTCGGGAAATGTATACTTGAATTGGAGTTAAGCATCAGTTTATGCAAGCTGGAATTTCTAATCGAGGTCGAGGAATTTCCTTTAAACTCTAGAAATTTTTTGTAAGGGAGGAGCCTCGAAATTCATAAAATGTGCTTGAATTTTTTCGTGATTAACTAAAAAATCTGGAATTATGCTTGAAATTCGTGATAAACGCCAGTGTAGACTATAATTTTCTGTCCACTTCGGGAAAATTGTGTTACAGTAGAACCTGTCTAAATACATCCTGTGCAAATGAATAACCTCTCTAAATGCATAAAATGTGTACAGTAGAACCTGTTTAAATGCATACTCTTGGGACAGGTGAAAAATATGCTTTTAGACAGGTTCAGTTTTATACAAGGGTCCCAACTCGGGACCGGAACATTTTATGCTTTTATAGAGGTTATTCATTTACACAGGATGCATTTAGGCAGTTTTTACTGTACAAATGAATTTGTCTAATACCTAACCTGTCTAAAAGCATATTTTTCACCTGTCTCAAGATATGCATTTAGACAGGTTCTACTGTAATAGGAAAGATTCTATATTTAAAAAATTGAATTCTCTAAAAACAATTCCTACTTTATTTGACAAATTTTATTTTGATTATTTGTGCTTGAAAAATGAAAAAAATGTGACTTGGAATCCTTGAAATATGCAATTTTATCCACCAATAAATTTGGTGGATAAAATTGCATACTGGACACCCCGAGTATTTGTTTCCTTACTCCGGGCTCCATGTGAACAGAGTGGACACTACATTAATTAAATAATGCACTGCAGGTACAATGCAATTTAAGAAATTTGGCAGTTTCTCACGCTTTTACCCTGCAAGTATAAGCTGAATTTTGCTTCGTAAGACGTTGCGATCGCCTGGGGATTCCTCTTAAATCCTGAAGCCGCGATTCTCAAAAGCTCGTCCGCAAACTGACTCCTAACACCGTGCAGAATGGCGTGTCGACGCTTCCGGGGGACTCTTGAGACTTTCGCCTAATTGCGAGTGCAAGTTGGCATGAACACTTTGGGAAAATCGTGCGTGTTCCCGTTGCGAACGGTGAGACGACGCGTGAACACGCATGCGGGGCGATCGCATAGAAAACGCACGGCATTCCGTCGTTTGCGTGATTATCTGGCATAACGACGCAACGTGCAGCTTCAGCGGCGATTTCATTAACCAAATTGGGCTTCGTTACGCCTTGCGTGGATTTTCATTAATTATACATGAACCAGACGCATGCATCAAGTTGATGTTTTCCGACAAACTGTTGGGTTTTACATTTTATATGCAATATATTATTGCGTCAACGTTTCAGGAGGATACGACCTGCTCTGTGGTCACTTAAATAAAGCCCATCTTGCCCATGGTGCATAGACTTTTACATCACCGTGCATTTTAAAATCCAGAAGATTAGCTCAATTTGGACACATTGGGTTTAGAATACCTCAACGTGTTTAAGAGGATGTTTAATTTTTTGAATTTTTATCCTTAACGCGACTGTGTTTTGTTATTTAAGATTGGTCTTAAATAAACAGCTTTCCCAACTGGCCAGGGTCTCATAACCGAAATTTGGAGATTTGGTTTTGAATGTGTTATGCATAATGAAGCTTAGATTTAATTCGGCTTGAAAATTTGGAACAGTTTGGAATTATGCTTGAAATTCGTGTTCAACACTAGCCAATCCTGGAATTTTCTGTCCGCGTTAGAAATTTTCGATAATCTGCAAAAATTAGATGAAAATAAGTAAAACTCTAGAAAACAAATTCAAGGCTCTTGGAGAAATATTGTGGTAAATGGTCGTGGGAGTGGTCATAGAAAATTGTAAGGAATTTCGCTTGAAATTCGTGTTCAACACTAGTTAATCCTAGAATTTTCTGTCCGTGTTAAAAATTTCCGATAATCTGCAAAAATTAGATGAAAATAAGTAAAAATCTAGACAACAAATTCCAGGCTCTTGGAGAAATATTGTGGTAAATGGTCGTGGGAGTGGTCATAGATAATTTTAAATAATTAGTCTTGAAATCCTTGAATTTTGAAATTATTAGCAAAATGCTTTATACACGCTGTTTTTGCATTTTTACCAAATCCATATACGAGTATATTCCAAATTGCATTTCAGAATGAAGCAAAGTATACTGTGCTAAAAACTTTAACTTGAATTTGTTCCCATTTGTAGCTGATGCTTAAGTAAATTTAAAGAATGGTTTTTAATATCAAGCCTGACATGAGCAAATTGCATTTCCATATTTAAATGAAAAATGAATGAGAACACTTTATATATTTTGTAAACACAATTGTATAAGCTGAACGAGAGTCATCCCCTTTGGGGCCTCTTTTCTATGTTCTGTTGAGACAGTAAGATCTTTCTAAAATCTGATCATTGCAAATATTGGTTTCATGACAATTTTAAATCCAATTCGATGCGTTTATAGAAACCCAGAAAAAAATCCAAAACAATACCATTTAGATTTACCAAAACTGTATAGAGAATTTCACTATCAATGGCCACCCTATAGACAACGGCACGAGTTATTAAAGAGGCAAAGCTTTGTTATTGGTCGAAAACCTCGCTATGACTGCGCCAATTTCTGGTTATCCCCGAGGAGCCGCCATGATTTAATAAACGAGGAGCGTTTAGAGACCTCGTCTTAATCAATGTTCCTCAACTCAACTCCCCTGCGTTGTTGAACAACTGCTTGAAAACCCAATCAATGGTCTCTGAGGACTTGTTCCGGGGATAGGGCGGGGTCTCAACCCAGTTATGAAACACTGGATATTTTCAAGTATTTTCGGCAAACGGAATTTACGTTTGTGCTGCGATAACAGACAAAGGATCTTACCCAATTGAGGTTTCACGTCTGGCCCTTGAACTTTATCATTTTGGGTCTCCTGTCAAAAAAAATAAGTCCTGTGAAACATTTCCCCGAAATGAGGGGCAATCACTGCTGTCACCTGTGTATTGCAGAAAAGCTTTCCATTGCTTTAGGTCGGTAAACTCTGCAAACATTAAAGATGGAATTTTTTTCAATTTTTTACAATTAATTTTATAGAAATGTCTTGTTGGTTTTTTTGCATGTTTTTTTTCCTTTAATGGATTACCTTCGAGTGCTGTGTGGGTTAAAAGGGATTTCATGAAAATTTGCAATAAAAAATTCTTTGATCATTTTTTTTAGTGCTTGGAACCCTAGTGATGATGGTCTTTTATTAACATTGGCAATTGTTATAGCATTGGATTTTACATCCAATTGGAGGTACTTCCCAACATGGCTACGTCAGTTAACTTTAAAATTTGGGTATTTTACCATCCTACTGCCATTTGGTATTTTTATGTTGACTGCAGGGCACACAACACAACACATTGTTTTACAAGATATAATAAGTGGACATGACATTGTTAAAGGTTTATACACCACTGGAGGGTGCTTGGGCAGT
>JAQGAE010006296.1:0-10274 GCA_034696685.1 Julus scandinavius
TGTTCGCGAGCCGTTCAGAGAAATCTAGCGAACCGCTCGGCTCGCGTTCGGCTCGCATATGTATTTGCACCTTTATAGCTAGGTTCAACTATGTTGGATGCATGCCAAACGCCCAAGGGCATGTGTAGTCAGTAGGTTTGGAGGCATGCCAAAAGTCCTTGGCATTCTCCATGTTGCATGGGTGCTAATTGTCAACAGTAATGGTAAAATTCTAGCTACCAGCTCCGGGCGACACTCCTGGCAATACCCAGTGACAAAAATAATTTCCTTTTTTTAAAGTCTTTGAAATAATGCAATGGATTGTAGTATCCTCGCGTATATATGACTATATATATATGCGAGGATACGAATGGACATACCACTGGTGTAATTTTTAAGGGGGCGTCGATTACACCATATATGGCTTTACCATATATGGAACCAATCTTAAATGTGGGCATGTGTCCAAGGTTGAATTATTTCAAACAGCATCAACATTAAAAATTGTTTATCTTATGTATTTTAAGAAACTTAACTTACCATAAATCAAAGGCGTTTGGTATTAAATAACCCATTGTTACAACAAATCCAACAAGTATAAGTTTTTGTGCTCCATATACACGCGGTATATCATCGCTATCTTCATTAGTTTCCAATTTGGTTTTTTCAGACATCTTTTGTTTACGTACTTTTATTCACTTTTAATATCACAATAATGAGCAGACAATGAGAAAAGAGTCGTTTTTAGAAACGTCTCACGTTATACTTGGTATTCTCATGGATTGGACCATGTGACGTTATAGTTTTGCTAACAAATTACTGGTTTGACAAACTGTGCTAATATAAATATTAATATTCTCTGTCTATTGGCTGAAAACATTTTTTTAAGGGATGCATTACATGAAAGTTTCGTGTTAAGATTACAAATAGAAGACAAATTCTCATGTAATTTTAAAAACACGTGTTTCCTTAATATTAAAATTCTGAAATATATAATTTCGTATGATCCATCATAATTTACTAAATTACTAATTTTAAATTATTGTATATGCTGCGATTTCATACATGTTTTCAATTATCACAAAATAAAATAAATGTAAATACGTCAATTAACTTTATTAGTTGATTTATATAAAATTGCATTATGTGAATAACTGAAGAGTCCTCTTGGAACCAAGAAAGTCTTCAAAATATTCACTTTTCTTCACTAATTAACATGATCTTGGTGGTTATTTTGTTTTTAATAAACACAGCAGTCTTATACTGTATATTGTTCATTTTACACTAAATGCACTGCAAATCGAGACTTTATAAGTATTCTTTATATTTATATTGTTGTTTGGTGATTTTTCAAGGTATTATTTTGCATGTACTATATAGAAAGTACATGCATCATAAATTAAAGATGCAACTATTGTAATTGCAGTGCTAGTAATTTTCATGAACTTTGCTGCCCTTAATAATCGACAAAATAATACTAACATTTTACCCGAATATGCATTGAGTATGTATCCTTCCACTGCGTCTTTCAGAACTGACAAATATAATTTAGAAATAGTAAAAACAGCAAAAAAACGGTAAATGCTCAGTTTTTGATGGCGGTTTTTGATGTATCAACTATTTCTAAATGGTAGTTTATATTATGACCTAGCAGATAGATACTTACTCAAAGTATATGCGGGCAAAATGTAGTATTCTTTTGTCAATTATTAAGGGCAGCAAAGTTTTTGAAACTTTCTAGCCTCAGTCAACTGAAGAAAAACAGATAAATGATTAACACCACAAAACACTTGCGCATTAAATTCGCACCAACGGAAAACGGTTAAATTCCCGTTTTCAGTACCCTAAGGATTATGGGTATTCAGTTCACACCAATTCAGATGCATATAATTTCAAGATGCATTTCATAAAAATCGTGTTTTGCATGAACTCTGGATGTAAAAAATGTACAAAACAGATGCAAATGCATCTACTTTGACTTCATTGCCTTAATTTCAAATGCATTTAAAAGAAAAAATTCTGAAAAAATTCTTTCACTTTGCATTGTGGGTAATGGCCAATACATGTATATGCCCTTATTTCCCTCTATGTACATATTGTAAATTGTAAAAGTCATAGTTTTTGTAAAATAATTAATTCCTGTGCAAATACAAAATAAGTTTAGTGTCTGAATCTTCTAACTGAATAACAACATGCATGAACATCAAGAGCTTATAAAAATGGTTTTTTTCAACATATTCGACACAATTATCCTCCTCTCCCTTAACATCTTGATATTATTTTCCCCATGAATGATATCAAAATTTCCGCAAACTCATAGAATTGCACAATAGACTTATTTAAGAAACTAACAACTTTATTTCAAAGATGGTCACCACTAGCATTGCGATATTAGTCCGCATCCAATGTGAAATAAAGCCCATTTGTTAGGCCCATTGTTAATGGTTCCAAAATCCCTTTAGATTTAATTAGTTAACAGGTAGGATTGAACTAATGCCCAAGAAAATGTTAGTTTCTATTCTTCCATGGAAAAATCATAGATGTCCAAATTCATGACCAATGCGTCAAAACTTGTAGAAACTAAATGTAAATTTAAAATAAAATATAACAGAACAAATAAAAAAGATTGCTATAATTGAACTTTCATATAATTTTTACAAATTTTAAATAAATGGTGAAAATGTTTAAAAGATCCCACATCATCATGGGTCTTTTGTAAAACTCATCTTAAAATAGATCCAAACAACATCGTTCGACGAAGTTGGCGGTTAAGTGGGTTGTGTTCTTGCCTCTTGATCCTAAGATGGTGGGTTCGCTCCCAAGATGAGGTCGGTGGGAATTTTTATGGATAGGAGAAATTCCCTAAGTGGCAGTTCTTTAAGATAAGAGTTTAAACCGAGGTCCGGTGCGGTAGTTATAGTTAGTTACAGTCGTAACTACCGCACGTGAACGTTGGCGGTCAAGCGGGTTACGTGCTTGCCTCTCAATCCCAGATGCACACTGCAAAAACAAATATCTTAATTTAAGACTTTTACTTTTAGACGAAATCAATATTTTTTACGTGTCTTAAAATAACTCTTTTAGCGTCCTTTTTTAAAATAAGATACTTTATGTGTCTTAAAAAAAAGCATGAAAGTCTTGGTTTCGTCTACAAGAACAAGATTAAATCTTAAATTAAGGCTTTTGTTTTGACAGTGCAGTTGAGGTCGGTGGAAAGTTTTACGGAAGGGAGAAATTCCCCAAGAGGCGGCACTTTCGGATGAGAGTTTAAACCGAGGTCCAGTGTTAATTGTTGCACATTAAAGACCCCTCGAGAAGGGGTGGAAGTCTCCTCTCGTAGGCAAAATTCCCAGGTAGGTGGTGAAGGCTTTTCCCCTGGCGTTGGTGTTTAGCCCTCGTGTTGCAGAAATTGGCCAACGTTAAAAAACAAAAAAACAACACCATTCAGCCTGAAGTTCCGTCGGATGCATATAAAAGGCTTATAAGGCAATAGGCGATATCCATTCGTGATGTCTTTTATGAATATATTTGTAAAATATAGGAACATGTAACAATCTGTTGAAAAAAATTTATTGGAGTCTTCAGACATATATAGAATATGACAGATTTTTGTTTATCCAACACATCACTTCAACTTCTGGCCCTAGCTGATCTTTTGGCCGAAATAATGTGTTATGTAGCACACAGTTCAATGAGGTTCATCACCAATGCGTGACTAAGCCACTAATGCCAGGACACTCGTGACCTGGATTTGCTTGACATCTGCTGTCCCGATATTGACCTGTTTTCACGATATTGGGTTCTACTTTTTTATGACTCACAGCCCAAGTAGCAATGGGGAAATAAAATGACGTCAAATTCTCATCATTTTTGGTCATATTTTTCAAAAAAACATGTCTCACGTCGAAATATGACGAAATATTACTAATTTAATAATTATTTAGGTCGTTCAACTTTATTCTATGATGTGCATAAACCAAAAAATTCTAAGATTCCTATTAAGTCACAAACATTCCATTATTTAAGATTTGGTTGTACAGTAGAACCTGTCTAAATTATAATATGTTCCGGTTTTGACTCGGGTGGGTCCTTGTATGCAGTCTAAAGGGGAACCTGGTCCGCCGGAGAAATCCTCGGAAGAAAGCGCTGAGTTTGACCCCAGGGGCTATTCTTTTGATGTATGTTTGTCCCCTTTAGCTGAAGAACCTCCACTGACGAGTGGACATGGGATTCCGGAGCTGGGATAAGTCTATGCAGCGACAGGAAGTGGAATGGCAAGTACAAGGACATAATGTTTATGCAAATGAACTCATACTTGGGTAGCTTTCTGGTCCAAGGAATGGGGACTGTCATTATATCGGTCCAGGTCAGCGAGCGGGACAGTTCGTTACCCCGTTGTCCATAACGTTGCATATGCGCCCAGCGGCCAAAGAAACCCTATTTCCTCTTTTCAGTTAGAGAGGTTGGCTGGCTGCACATTGGCCGGAGATGTGAACCAGGTGATGGTTAAAAACCCTGTAGGGGACACCATCAAGCAGTTCAAGAGGCGGGATCACCTATATCATATGAAGGTAATCCCACGCCCTGACTTGTGAACTTAGTATTTGGAATCGAATACCACAAGTCAGTCGGCGCCTAAGATCAAGTGGAATTTGGCCTTGTGGCATGCAAGGTTGTGTCACATGAACACTGACTCCATCATTAGGATGTCGAAATCTGAGTCAGTGCGAGGGTTACCATTAATTAAAGACGCCCCCATTCATGTGACATATGCCTTGAGGTTAAAGCGCGTCGCCTGACGGCTGGACTTTATAAGAAAATTTTCACAAAGGTGCAGCTTGAACTGGTCCATGCAGACCTTTGATGGCCATCGGCCTAACCATCGGGGCAAGGCAGCCGTCATTACTTGGTACTGGCAGATGATTTCTCCCGCTGGTGTGCAGTTTATGCCCTAAACACAAAATCAGAGATCGTGGAGAAAATCAAAAACTACATTCGACACATGGAACGTAGTACTCGGCATACAGAGGGTGAAGACCTAATTATTTAGCAACTTTAAAGGTAAATATCTCTGCAAATAGTTAATATTTTTTCAAACGGTGTTTTTTTTAAATTGCACGTGACTACATTATAATTAAAGTTTTTCAGTTTAAAAAAAATAAATGGCAGCAAAAGCAAGGAGGAGGTTGTGTATCGCATGACAATACTTTCCGAGGAAGAAATGTTATGCAGAATGATTAAAAAACAATTAAAAAGGCCGGAGTTGTGATTTCCTATGAAACAATCCTACATATCATCAAATCCAAAACAAAAAACTACCGGGCAAAGGAATTGGGTGAGCCAGGGCCGATTTTCTGATGGTCAAATAAAGTGCGTATTGCCAGTACCATTAAAAAAGTGGGAAAAATGACAGAAAAACCTAATTCACCAAGTCAGAGAGACATGGCATAACTGTTGGGAACCATCCCAAAAGACAATCCAAAACGTTATCCACACTGATCTGGGTGTCAAAATAAAGAAAAAGACGAAGGTTCACAAATTGCTCACTTGTCATAAGAAAAACAGAAAGACCAACTCAAGAAAATTGTATGAGTGCCACCTAGTGGGTGGCAAGAGTTAATTTATGGTGACATTGGACGAGGCTTACTTCTATCTGAGCAACTGTAATGGTGAAAGAAAGATTCTGTACCAGCAACCTCATCAAAAAATCAACAACAATTGGCTTGTGAACTGCCATGAAAGCTGGCCCATTGGCTTCATGGTGGTTGGTGGTATGAGCAGCCGAGGACCTCTTCCGCTGATCAGAGTGCCCAGAACGACCAAGGTCAATGCCCAGTACTACATTGAAAATGTTTTGAAACCATATTTCGAAAAAGAAATTCCTCAGTTGTATCCTGAAGAGACATCAAAAGTGACATTTCACCACAACAATGCCCCATCACATACAGCCAAATTGATGACATCATACCTCGAAGAACAACGAAATCGGGAAGGACCAAACTTCATTGTAAAAGAGGACATTTTTTAACCAAATCACCCGACATCAGTCCTATGGATTTTTATGGGTTCGGAAATTTAAAAAGCACCTTTTTCATCATAAGGCAAAAACTGTCAATGGTCTTTGGAAAGTTCATAAGCAGGATTGGTCCACAGTTGACACGACAACATGCCAGAAGGTGTTTGATTTGTGGAAACAATGCTGCAGGAAAGTTTCTCGGGTGAATAGAGAACACATCGAGCAAACAAAAAACATTCATAACCGTGTTCTTTTTCGGAAAACATATGGCAAAAGTTGTGAAAGAATTAAGTATTCACCCTCTTTAAGATTAATACCACTAAACCAGACAATGGGAGGGAGTTCTGCTCAGGACCATTAGAGAAGTTCTATGAGGAGGAGGGTATGAAACACATTTAAACTAATGTGTACTCTCCTCATATGAACAGTGTGGAGCCGAGAGATTTAATCAAACATCCATAGTGGCCATCCGGACTCTACTAAAAGAAACTGGTTTAAGCCAGAGGTTCTGGGTGGAACTACTTTATACATTTGTATATATCAAGAATCGCCTTCCGCAGGTGATCCTCCGGAACAGAACTTCTTATAAGCTGTTCCGGGGATATACGCCAAAACTTGCACACATGCACCAACTTGGCAACAAGGTTCATGGCTTTATCCCCGAAAAACAAAGGTCGGGGAAATTCGCGGATACGGCGGTTCCGGGTATCGTAGTCGGTTATGCTCATACTACCCGGGGATACAGGTTCGACAGGTACAATAAAGTCCAGGATCCTATTTATGAGTCTAGTCAGGTTAAGGTCAATGAAAACATCACTCCTGATGAGACTATCCATGGTCAATGAACCTGAATGAGTGACGATGAGTACGTCGAAACTCCGGCTTCTCCTCTGCCAGTCCCGAAGAGTGATGCTTCAGTTGCCAAAAAGGCACCCATTAAAATTGTGTCGTGTTAAGAATAAAATAGGAGAAATATATTCTGATGAAATTTTAAAGTACATGTTTCCTTTATATCACAATTTTTTTTAAATGATACCGACAAAAAATGTGCATTTTAATCAAATGCTTTGTTTTGTAACTACTTTATCAATTTTTAATTTTTAAAAGTTTCTAAGAGATTTAAATAACGCTAATGAAAGGAAATATTTTACCCTTGTCATTGTTTAGAAAACACCATTGTTGGTGGCTTTTCCACTTGATCAACTGCTCAATTTTCATTGAACACTTTTACAAGAGTTAGTTCAAAGTTAGCCCACTTTGCCCAAAGTTGGTCTACATGGACCAAAGTTAACCCACTTGGCCCAGCTACTACCTTTGCACTTTTAACACTTATATTATCACTGAGGTGGAATAACATTCCTCTTCACTTTATTTGTCTTATGAAAATTATCAAGTTGTTCTGAAGTTCCATAAAATGCTGTAAATCTGCAAAATAGAGGAAATTGACACAAACATTATTAGTAATTTACTGGTATTCATAATGAGGCATTTATAACGACATACATATGTGAAATATAAGATATATCTGACAAAAGAGTGAATTTTATTCGAAAATCGTACTTTTTTAAATTTAACTGGGGTTGTTTATTTTAAAAATTCTATAGCTTCATAAAATAAGCTTATTTGTTTTAGATTGTTTTGATTAAATTGATCACTATTTCCACACCAGTACTTTGCTTAGGTTAAGTTACACATATGCAGTTAAGTACACCCATACCTCGCTTTAAAGATTGGATGAGTTCCGGAACCGTTGGCTATAAAGCGAAAAGCCGTATAACGAATCACAGTTTTTTGGCCGTTTATAAAAGTATTTTTGGTCATACATATAACGAGGCATTGTGGGCCGTAAATGGAAAGAGTGTCAAATTCAAAAAGGCCGTTATAGTGAAATGCCATATAAAGAGCGGCCGTATAGCGAGGTGTAGGTGTATTGTACTTACGTCTGATGATGTAGGGTGTGCACTTCAGGTGCTGGGTAGAATGGAAATTTGTATCCAATGTGTTCTAACACTCCTAAGTTGACGCCTATATATACCCATAGAACTGCAACAAATGCGTGACATCCTGTGACAAGTACTCCGGCTGCAACTGGCCAAAATACAGATACCAAATGGTCAACCGGATGAGCATAAAATGATGTCACCGCAACGGGTGAGGTCCATTCGTGGTGCCTTTTGTGAAAGCGCTTGTAGAAGAAAGGCAGATGCATTATCCTAAAAAATAATGTATCGAGATTAATTATCGACTATGCCAGTCATTTTATAAACAACAATTTAAATGCTCCACAGGCACATACCTGTGCGTATAATAAAAACATATTTCAAACGTGATCAAATTCACAAGGATATGCCACACAACAGTCGTAAAATCCGGAACTTCAGCGATGCTGAAAGGACATCCCCTCCATTTCATAATGAAATACATGAATGTGGCATATGGAACTCCAACACAAATTTGAATGAATAAACACCGTTTAATCAAACGCTCAAGTTCCAAGAATGTTACCTATTGAAAAATATGTAAATATATAATTATTACAAGATGTTGAAGTGGTTGTTAATCAATGTAGATACATACAGTGAGATTTATAGGAATGCATGTTTTAGCATGTACCAAGTAATTCAACTCAACTTGTACTTAATTTCAAGAGAATGCTTCTACATCAGTAGCGACTCGAGACATCATTGCTACACTGCAAAAACGAATGTCTTAGTTTAAGATTCTTACTTGTAGACGAAATCGAGACTTTTTACGCATCTTGAAATAAGACACTTCTAGCATCCTTTTATTAAATAGACCTTTTATAAATTAAGTCTTATTATAGAAATAAGACGCATAAAAACGCGAATGCTACTACATCAGTAGCGACTCGAGACATGATTCCCACATGGAAAAATTTTATATTTTTAAAATATATTATTTATACATGGACAATATACTGAAATTGGCCGAATTTCAGTATATTTAAAATATATGGAAAATATAGTGCAAATATATGGAATATATATATGTAAACCATGCATAAAATATATAACACAAATTTCTGTCATAAGCCTTAATCCACAGGTCCCATATTTATATGGGTCTCATATGCCAATGGATCCTTAATTCTACAAGTATCCGGTGTAAATAATAAAAAACCACCATGACGCTCAGCAGGGATTGAACCCATGGGTACATACCTTAACTTCCCAGTCCAACAGCTTAACCACATATACCTACTGATGATTTCTTGCCGAAATAGCATTGAAAACTTTTTAGGTTCAAGTTTATGTGCAACTCTATGGAAATTAGAAAAATTTTCTAAGTTATTCGTGCCGAAATATTATTTTGGTCAAGATTTTAACACGATTGTGTTATGCAATAGTATGCCTAAATTTGTCGCGGTACACTAAGATATGCCTACAATTGTCATGGCCCACTTAAATACGCCTTAGTTTGTTGCGGCACACTAAAATATGACTGCATTTGTTGCAGCACACTAAAATGCGCCTAAATTTGTCGTAACACACTAAAATATGCCTACATTTGTCATGGCACACTAAAATACGCCTAAGATCGTTGCGGCACACGAAAATATGCCTACATTTGTTGCGGCACACTAAAATGCGCCGAAATTTGTTGCGGCACTATTCATTTCAAACTATTTATTTTTACAATATATTGTAAATATATTCTGAATATTCATTTCCAAACTCTATTTTTGCAATATATTTGTCATATGCAATTTGAATATGCATTTTCAAATTATATATTTTAACAATATATTATATTTTGTAACAATATATTTTTCATATATTTTACATATATTGTAAATATATTATATTTTTGAAACAATATATTTGTCATATTATGTTCCATATATTGTAAATATATTATATTTTGTAACATATATATTGTATATATTTACCATATATTTTTCATATATTGCCATATATTTTTTATACCTTGTCCATATATTTTTTTCCATATGGGAATCTATTCAACTTCTACACCAAAGGACCTGCTCCAGTTCCATTGAGCAACAACAACGAAGAACTTAGTTGTCTACACTGCAGTCACTGCTGTCCACACTGCAGTATTAACACCAATTGCGTCTAAATTGCGTCTTATTTTAGAACTAACATGCTTTTTGTGACTTAAAAAACGCGTAAAAAGTCTTGATTTCGTCTACAAGAAATTATACGAAAAGTCTTAAATTAAGACTTTTGTTTTTACAGTGTAGATTAAATTAATACTAAATCTGGACATTCGACAGGAAAGCTATTCCATCGTCTAA
>JAQGAE010006297.1:0-10274 GCA_034696685.1 Julus scandinavius
ATTTTTTTTGGTCATAAAGACGTCATTTTTGCTAGACATTTTCACGTCATTTTTTTGGTCAAAAATGACGTCTTTTTACCATCAAAAATGACGAACTTTGCTACTTGGGTATGGTATGGGGAAAGGGACTTTTAAAATAATTTAAGCATCTAGTAAATACATATGTACAGACAACACACTCTCCGCACAGACTCAAATTTATACATTTCTGTACAATTTGCATGAGTATGCGCTCAATACAAAATAACTCGAGATTTTTTCTGTTATATTGATAAATTGCATTCACATGCATTCGTTATTTGCTTTATAGCTTGTTAGCACTATCCCTGCATATCCAATTGTGTTGAAATATTGCAACCAGCAGCAGCTTCAATTTTGTACTATATACAATATTATCAATCTCAATGGCCGCGACTAAGGTAAGTTGTTCCTAAATTTTTTTACATACGTGTTACAAACGTATTTACTCGTTTCTAATCTCAAATCTTAACAATGTACTGCATAAGGTGAAAATCGTTAATCATTTTATTCTGACATGCGCTTGTGTTGCTATTTTAATGAAGCTTAGAGGAGAGTGGGTAGCAATGGGGCATTTTCACATTTTAAAATAGTGAATTTTGGAAAATTGTTTAAAATTCTGCTTAGGGACTTCTCAAAACTTGCACCCAGGTACCCGCGTATTTGACTTTTATTATTGGGTTTTTTGACCGAGTATCGAGTACGAATACGGAGTTTCTTGAATAAAAGCTGAATTAATTTAATTTCATATTTCTAGCAATTATTAATGTTTCACTAGCTTCGGCATTTATAAGCTACTCGCACGCGGGCCCGTTAAAAAAGGTTTATTACTTTTGTAACGTGTTTATATTAAAAAACAACACAGGAACAATATTTTCTAGGATAATATTAGCTCGGCGTCGTTTGGTCAGAGAAAAATCTTTCAATCAGGACCCATGTTGCCCAATATCTGAGTAGCCGGCTAGCCGGGAATCCCAACAAATGCTCTAATACATAGTACATATAGGTAGCTAAAAACCCGAGTAATTTGGAATCCCTAACCCCGACTAAGCTTTCAGATATATGTACACCATCTGATTACAGATTGGTGTAGGAAGGCGCCGTCATAGAAGAAAACTCAAGTTTGATCTTGATGGAATGTGGATTCCTGATGATTTCGTTTATAAGCCAGAAAACTACGAGAGAAATGCAACAGATTTCTCATCGAACAGAAATCCGGAAAACGACACACTTTTTCTCAAGAAATTCTACGACAAAGATTATCCATTAGCGGCAAAAATCCTTTGGCTTATAGTTATTGGGGTGTGTTTTGCGATCACTATTGTCCAAGTCTTGGATCGGATCGATTATTACTTGTCGCAACCCGTTACCATCAGTCTGCAGATACATCGCAACACCACAATGGAGTTTCCTTCAATTACCATATGCAACAAAGCACCATTTAAGACAACTGTTCTTAACAAGATGGCAAAGAAACTTTCTTCCAAATTGGGTTCTGAACACAAAGTGACCACCAATGATTTAATTGACGAATATGGCATTGAAACTCTAACAGAAAAGGCTAGCTACAACATACCCGATTACATCGTTGAGGTAAAATTTGTAAATCTTAATTGAATCGGAAAACGAACGAACATTCCTTTACAGTCTAAGCACAAAAAAAATGTTCTTCAGGGCAGTCAAATTCAGGTCTCACTTTCCTCCTTTACTCTTGAAACGCCACCAAGTAAGCTGCTTTGTTTTTACGTTAGAAATAGGGTTACTCCATTCAAGACCAGATATACTTTGACAACATTTAGTAGAAAACTATCATTTATAAATGAGGCTTTCTAAATAAATCGCCTATTGCAGTGTTTTTAAATCGTTGTGCCATGAAGATTCCACAGGTCTGCTGCGGCACACCTGTGGAACCCACACTCAATGTGTTAAAATTTCACTGTCAAATTCGCAGTTTAAAAAAAAAAATCTATGCGATGTTAGCCTCAAGCACCATCTATGGAAATTACATATGAATCTTACAGAAAGTTACATTTAATATAATGCACTATTTGTATCATTAATGTTTTGCGGTCGATATACTTTTAACAGTGTTTTATACAGCGATCTCTGTCATGTAAAGAGGTCAAACACTGGACTCCAGTATTCACTGCTTTAGGGCCATGCAGCACTTACAACACAGGTTAGAAATGCATAGAAATCCCAGCTGTACATCTACTGCATTTTTTTTTCAAATTAACTGCAGTATTTTTGCAGCAAAATGCAGTTAACGGCTGAATTTAAAACTGCAAATATTTCGCAATTATGAATGGATGAAAAACTGCATTTCATGCAATAAAAGTGCAGTAAAACGGCAGTTTTTGTTTCATTATACACCAGAAAAACTGCAAATAATGTGCAGAAGTGCAGTAAATGTGAAATAAGAAACTACAATTTTATGGCACATTTTTTGTTGTTGCTGGGAAACAATCCTTTTAATAAATGTTTCATACTCACATGTCTGTTGTTTAGCAAACGGTCAAATATCTACAGCTGGTGCCTTTCAAGCATTATATCTCATGCTAAATGCAGATGAAGAGCCAATTGGAACAGAGAGAGGATGGAAGGTAGTCCTTTAGGAAGTTAGCAGTAGTACATACATTGTATTTACTTCATGTAGTGTGAATGTGATCGTTACAGATATTAATACATCATGTTAACGAGCACCCAGATATACTTATATTGTCACATGGTATAACTGTGTATCCAGATACTCGTGCAGATTTCATAGTGAGTCTTCGACAGGTAAATGAACTTCAATAGCCCACTACAAAAATGAATTACTGTTCACTATGATTATGGTAATGATGTCAAGTGTAATTTACCCACAGTTTATTACCGTTGATCGTGCATCTGAACCCTGCAAGGACGACCCAACGTACTCCGTAAGAGGTTGCGAAGCAGACTGCTTGTATAGAATCCTGGCCCAGAATTACTCCTGTAGGCATGTACAGCGTTTCAGCACTAAGAGCTACTCGTAACTAGAAAATATCTATAAATGACATTGAAAATTGGTTGTTACGTAGGTTGCCGCATATGGACATTCCGGAATTCCGCATCTGTAACAATAGTGCCGATTACAACGCAATGAACGACAAGAGAACCGACTTCTTGGTCAACAGCACGCTGTGGAACGCCACAGACTGTAGATGTAAGAGGCAGTGCTCAGAAGACATGTTTTCTACAAGATTTGATATACGGTACTTACCGAACGGCGCCAAAACGGTGGTGAAGATCTACTATGAAGATTTAACGTACGAGAGAGTGGAGGAGACACTGTCCTACAAAATCGTGTCTTTGCTGAGTGATATAGGGGGAAACTTGGGTCTGTTCCTTGGAATATGCGTACTGAAAATATTTGAAACTATTGAACTAGTTATCCTGTTGTTAATGCAAAAACTTAAACCAAGAACTGTTCAAAAAGTAGGAATCAAACCATAAACTTAGAAATGGTACTCTAATATAAAACGACAGCCCGATGGCACATTTAAATAAGAATTAAATTTTAAACAATCATTATAAAAATTACTTGTTATTTCAACGTGCAATCGGGCTATCATTTTATATCAGAGTACCATTTCAAAATTTATAAAGACAATTTAAATTTAAATTTCAGCTAATGCATAATAATACTCGCCGCGAATCTTAACTGAAAACGCACTTAGTCACTTACATAGTGCACTTAGCACTTATTTACATTTTGCTTATACCTAAAAAATCCCCACATTCACAAATGTATAACCAACAGTTAATTAGAGCCCCTCTTAACCCCTGGTTTAGATTAAAATAAATTATCTCTATAAACGTTTTTTTTGTGCCTGTAGATACAACACAAATTGCATAAATACACTCCTGCAGTGCGTTGAGCAACAAGAATTGGTAATGGCAATGCACACCTTTTCTGAAATTAATTTAAAAAAAGGATAATTTTATAAATACACCTATACCTCGCTACACGGCTGCTCTTTATACGGCATTTTTTTTAATTATGGCACTTTTTCGATTTACGGCCCACAATGTTTCGTTATATGGCCAAAAAAATTCTGCAATTAAAGAAAGTGGCAAAAAAAATGTGATAAGTTACCCCAATTTGCACAAACAAGGTCGGATTTGGCTAACAATAGAACAACTTACAGGTTTCACTTCGTTTAAGAAGGATAAAAAGGAAAATCACAATGCAGAAAGAATTATTCATTATAGGTACGGTTTTTCGCTTTACAGCCAACATTTCCGGAACGTATCTAGGCCGTAAAGCAAGGTATGGGTGTAGTTATATTCTGTCTCACATATAAAAATAATAAATTAAATACAAATTAACCAGACCTCTGGTTTCAACCAGGACCCATAATAGGGGCTACATTAATTGTACTACGCTGTGAATGCATAACTGGATTACAATCGTTTGCAATAATACGCTATATGTCAAGCTGAATTATGTATTTTGGAAAAAACAGACACAGACTTGCACAGACTACACTTTTTTTTATATGACAAACATTTATTGAACGTAAACGGCATTCAACTGCTAATCATTTGAACACCTGCCTAAACAACGACATGATTAAAAACGGCACAGCATTGAGCTTCTTAGAAGTTCACAAGATCTGTGCTAAACACTTCAATATGACATTTCTGTCAAGAAATACATAAATAAAACGGGGGGGGGGAATTCGTTTGTCAAAGTAATCATATATTAATGAAATCATGGACAAAGTTGGTGTGAATAAATGTAGCGTACATAATGAACAGCTTGATGTTAATATTTAAAAATATAATGTACATGCATATTAACACACTATGCAATAATATAAAAGTGACGGCTTTTAAATTATACGTTCGTAATTTGTCTACGGAAATGGAATCCCATTAAATTATTCAACAGCTGTTAACAAGGCGAATATTTTCAAAGATTCGAAATGACCAAAGTTGTCCAACTACGGAGAATCGCTGGAGAAATTAAGAGCACTAAACGATTAGTTAAAAATTGAACAAAATATACGCTGAAACTAGTTTCATTTAGAGCTAAATTCAAAATCAATTGAATGATAACTGAATCTTTCCGGATTAGCAAGTAACATGATCGAAATTAGGTTTCATGACTTGAAACCAGATCTATCCTGACATTACTAAAAACCTAATCGAAATTAGAGCCAAATAGCATTATTCACCAACAAATCTAAAATTCGTTTTTCACTTTTGATTTTAACAGAAAAAATTATAAATAATCGCACAACGTGACAGGGATCCAAATAAAACAAAACGCTAATGGAAACTGGATTTAGTGTAACAGTGTAAGGTCCGAGAAAATGTATACACCTTTTCAACCTTTACTTAGCAAAATTACAATAAAATTAAATTCTTATTTTCAATATTGCTAACTTAGCCATGACATTACATGGTTTTTGATAAAGCAACAAAGCTGAGTTTGGTTTTCTCTCAAGGCTTACAAAAGAACAACTCAATTTTTAATGGAATTCCCAACTTTTTAGTTCTATCTAATACTAAAAGTAAAGGATGTTGTATTAATGGTAACCTATACAATTATAAATAATAAACAAGTTTGCAAAAGACGAAATTATAATACACCAAGTTTGATTGAAAAGAGGGTGACCCAAAACTTGCATTTATTGAAATGCACTATTTACAAAAAATGATGATTAACGTCCAATTTGATAAACTAATAAATTCCAAGTTTCTTATTTATATAGAAACGCTATAAGTAGTTTACAACAGATATCAAGTGATATCAAATTTGGCACAGTATTCTCGAGTTCATTTGAAAAGCTAATCCACTAAAGGCCACTACTGGTTACGTTTTTTATTGATAGCTAGTCTGAAGTTAAAATGAATAAATATAGGAAAAAAAATTGGCCCTGGAGGAGCAGCAGCATAATAAATTTCCCAAACAAGTCTTATCAAGCAAGCACGTTATCCTTATTGGAGATCTATTGATTTTTCGTTTTTAAGCCTAATGTGCCAACAGTGCTGTAGTAAATACTAAAAGATTCATAAAGAATTCACCATTGATTTAGTCTTGACATCCACATGATAAAAAACTGCAATTTTTGCATTAAACTGCACTCCATGTCGCTGTCAAACAGTCAAAGCAAACAAATTAGCAACCTTAATGTGAAAACGTTAGGCAAAGTGCCAGCCATTTTAAGTTTCAGAAAATGATAAAAATCAGATGATAAGAATATCGATTTTCTTCTTGCACTAGTTTTCACTAACAGCTAAAACTTCGAAGCAGACATGGTTGAGTGAAATTATCAAATGCTTTTCTTCCAGGTAAGATTTCAGATTTTAAAAATGCTTATATTTTAAAAAGTGAAATACAAGAAACATAATTTCTGATTGTGTATTATTATTGGTGTTATGAATCAATCCATGTTAAACTACAAAACGGAATGACACAAGTGTGAATCATAATGATGAACTCGAAAATTAAGATAAGTTTATCGCATCAAAGAAAAAAAAACTTTGATCGCCAATATGGACGCTAAAGATGCTGGGAGCATTTACTATTTCAGTTTCTTGATTTAGTCACCCTCTCATCCTTAATTGAAATACAACCCAGGGTAAAAATTTGGGAAAAACAAAATATGATTCCAAGATAAAACTGCAAATGTATCGTGAAGCCGTAACTAAATTTCATCTACGGTATGAAACGAACGATGATGATAGTATGGTGACATGATACAAACACTTTTACATACATACGAAAATCCCCAGCCCTATGTCATGAAATTAATCAAAACCCCAATTGGTCCTCATATTTATTGCAATTTGAGCAGCAGGCAACGAAGACTCAGAAGCATTGAGACAAAGGCTTGCCTACAAAATATAATTTCTAGAAATGCAACAATTGGATAGGAAAAAAACCCACATTCTCACTGCTTTCTAGGCCCATATTTCTATTTACAGAAAGTGAGGTGCAGTGGAAGCATCCATGGCAAAAAGGAGAACAAATGAGCTACCTAGAGGTAAAGATAGAGATAGAGAGAGAGAGATAATTTCTTTGCAGTTCAAAGATTTGTACGATTGTATACCAACTTCCTGCTGCTTACAATTAACTTTTAACTTTGATATGTCTTGAGCTGAAATAAAACTAAAATTGTGCTAAATTTACACACAGAAGTATATTTTTGTTTAACATTTAATATATAAGGATTTCAACAATGTTTCATACCTTACTGTATTTATGATTTTTTTGAGAGATGATGATAACGAATAAACTAATCATCAGCGATGCTATACAATCGTTCAACTACTTCGTATAAGGTATAATAATAGCTCAGGCTGTAAAGCGCAGAAAATAACTAGTTGCAAATGAAGGAGTTTTCCAATAAGTATACATTAGTGCCCATTGGTCTTAATAAATTATTGCACTAATCGGAATTTAGTGCAACTCGCTATAAGGCTTAAACCATTGTATGATTTTTTTTTCTCATAAAACAATCGGGAAAGAATACGATTTAGGTCTGGCTGCATAACTAAACAAGGGCAATTTAAGAAAATACCACTAAGCTGCCTTAAAAATAGTATAGTATAGGAATTGTCAAAAACACAATTATTTTGGCTGCACTAAGAAAACATTCTTGAAGTGTCTTTTACACACATAACAGCAACAACCTGTATTTTAAATTTCACTCCGAGTAGCGGAATTGTATGCTTATGACGTCTGCTGAATGGAAAGAAGCTTGTTATTTATGAGTGACGTAACATGCATTTTTATACAGTATTTATGATTAAAGTTAGTAATTAGCAGTTCAGAAGACAATAGATAACGTGCTAAATTTTTTTCTCACACAAATGTTCTGTAAGTAGCCAGCACGGTACAATGTAGATAAACGTTCGTATAATAATGCAGAATATTATGAATAGCAATGTTCCATCTCAACCCAGAGGGATATTTCCATTATGAATGGTCTGCTGAAATGTGTGGAAAAAACACATTAACAGTTCAATAAAAACGGTGTTACCTTAGCACAGCCTCAATTGTAATAAGGATTCTAAAATTTCGGACTGATAATAAATTAAAAAAATTGTGGGGCAAATAAATGTACAACCTTTGAAAATAGCGAGCATTACAGTGAAGGAAACGAAAGCAATGCATTAGATGTTCAATAAAAACAAAAGAATTTCTGATAGCAGCCTACTGCTTGAAAGCGTATTTACAAATACTAACAGGGCCTAGAAGAAACTGCGTTAAGGCAGCATCCGAAACAACGCAAATCAACGGCTTGCAGTTAGTAAAGGAAACGAATTAAGTCACATCCTGCGACTCAAATAAGAAGAATTGCTCATTAAATTTGGTCCTCATGCAAATTGCAGTGCATGTTATGTTAGCGAGCATTCCTCTCGTTTTTGTTGCCTTCCTACAATAGGATAATGAAAGAGCAAAATATGTGCTCTAGTAATATAAAAATAGTTCGTACACAAACTCTTCCCATGTACATTCGGCCACCAGTTAATATAATGTTCAAGCGCCTACTTTGTCGGCCGCTTATTTTCACACTTAGAAACGCATTCACTTGAAAGATACAAAAAACATTTTGGAGATAAGGGGCACAATAGCAAGTCTAGAATGGTTGTTCAAGGACAAAGCACACTCCACTGATTCTAAGATTTAAAACCAAAACTTTGAAAGCGTAAACAATTTGTCACTTACAAACTTGTAATTGACGTGTTGGCGTGTTTACATTTTCTATGGCTAAACTGGTTTATCCATAGTTTCAGAAATAACAAACATAATCTGAACACCACGATATATAGCATTTTCATAATGTTTGCCATATATAAAGCAATATTGCTCTTCCCTTGAGCTACACCTTACCAATTTTGAATTTAGCAAGTAATAGGATGACGAACACAACAACAACGAAGAATGTTTTGGCTATCCTATTTTACTCCGCATTTCTGTTTTAAATTTTAGTATCAAAAAGAGTAGTTCAAATTACATTGTGATGCTTGTCCTTTTTAAAATTTGAATATGCTTCACGATTATCATACTACATGTTGTAATGGATCTCCTTTTGATTCACTGATTTGAAGGTAATTGAAACCATCTTTATCAGCTATGTACTGGGGCCTCGTTTAACAACAGTTATCAATACGTAGGTGCAAGTTAGTTTAATCTAATTCTCATATACACAAACGAGGTAAAACAAAGCTATTTACTAACTATTACATAGCCACGGCCAAAAAACGAAGTTCCTGCAAAAAGCTATTTCCACTGCTTAAAATAGGAGTTTAGATGGAGTCTTATGTCTATAAATATCAATGGGCAAAAGCGAGGATTCACAATTGCACAACCCTTGTAATATCTATCGAAAAAGTAGCTGCGCGACTCTTGCGTCAACCATTCAAATGTCAAGAAGGTTCTTGAAGTTGCACAATGAAAAAGAATCTCCTGAGTAGTTATTTGTAATTGTGTAACCAAGATCGAAGATCGACAACCCAATCAGATGACAGCATAAAGTGACCACCTGTAGGATATATTACCGTACCAACATTACAGTTCTTGGTCCTCGTAAAGGTCTGTAGACTGGGATTCTTCAGTCGGGACAAAATCTGATGAAATGCTACAAGAAACATACTAAATTGTTTAAAATTTGCTAAATAAAGCATCATGCATACTGGTTCAAACTCAACGGGCAGTTCTCAAATAGTTGGCTGAAGCCCTGGGGAATAGGCAAAAGACTAACCTGAAAACGTATGAAATATGGAGCTTACCTAATTTCTTCATTCGTGCTATTGTCGGTTAGTCATTGTCCATCGCTAAGATCTTTCTGAAGCCACTCTGGAACAGGCTGTCCGAGCCTACCTAGAAGCTTGGAGAGGGCCACATTGTGGGATAGGTAGAAAGCTTGTAGGTATTTCTCTGATGATGAATCCATCGGAGGATACTGTCGTCCTTTGCTTTTTCCCAAGCACTTTGTGCGATCTCCATTAAGCACTTGACAAAAGAAGCCCTTTTTTGAATCGTATCTAAAATAATGTACAAAACTCATAAGTATTATTTCATAAGATATTTTACAAATGATCAGTTTAAATAGAAATTCTGATCATCCTAATAATGAGATAAATGACCAATGAATGCATTTCATAATACAATTTTTTTTATAAGAAATATAAAAACACAGACCCAAAATAAAATAATTAAGATCTTATTTAAAAATCAAAAGAAACTAAGGACGGTGGAGCTGTTAAAAGACCTG
>JAQGAE010006298.1:0-10274 GCA_034696685.1 Julus scandinavius
TTCGGGAGGGAGGACTTCGGGAGGGAGGACTTCGGGAGGGAGGACTTCGGGAGGGAGGACTTCGGGAGGGAGGACTTCGGGAGGGAGGACTTCGGGAGGGAGGACTTTGGGAGGGAGGACCTTGGCAGGGAGGGCTTTTGGAGGGAGGGCTTTGGGAGAGGGGGCTTTGGGAGTTAAGGCTTCTGGAGTTAAGGCTTCTGGAGTTAAGGCTTCTGGAGTTGGGGCTTCTGGAGTTAAGGCTTCTGGAGTTAAGGCTTCTGGAGTTAAGGCTTCTGGAGTGAGGGTTTTTTTGGAGATGAGGCTTTCAGAGTAAGGGCTTGTTGGAGTGAGGGCGTCTAGAGCAATAGCTTCCTGGAATGGAGGCTTCAAAACCAAGGGCTTTTGGAGTTGGGGCTTCCAGAACAAGGGCTTCCTGGAGCGAAGGTTCTGGGCTGTGACTTTTTAAGTGTTTCTAGGCCAAGGGCATCCTGAGCCGTCTGGCGTGAGGGCTTTGGGAAAAGGGGGACTTCAAGGGTAAGGACACATAAGCATAATAAAAGCCCTTATTCTTACGTTCCAGGTATGATTAAGCCCTCGTCGTCCAACTTTGGCATGTTGAACATTGGAACCCTCTTAAAATAAAAAAATGAGGTATTAGGTTAGGACCTTTGGCGTTTAGCGATAGGTCCTTTATAATTACCATTTTCCCAACCTCCTTTTCGCCGGAAGCTACAACCACTTCCTTAAATCTTTCTTCGACGACTAAATCTAGTGCCCTAGCCGTGAGTAGGATCGCTCGGTAAGGAGGACTTGCCGGAGAACCGTACAATATTATGGGCATTATTAATGCTGGGAAATCACAAAAATATCCTTAAATTAATGTTAAATAATCTGCCAAAAAATTCATAAATTATATAAAACTTACAATTATAGGGCACTTTCAGATAATCCTAAATCAGCAACACGATGTGTGACAAGTCCTTTGTCCAGACACTTCTGTCCACTGTCTTCAACGAAATAAATTATCTGTAACAAAAAGAAACAGGAATTCAACAAAGGACCTTGGACTTTGTAGAAACAACCAATCAGAATTGATGGAATTTCCGGAATGGTATGATGACGTCATATTTTGTTGACTAAGGTCCTTGAAAACTGAATGAGGGAAAATTTTAATAAATAAACCAATTAACTAATCATGTAAAATATATTTGACCAATTCCAGGAAATGGTAACTTTGGACAAGGGCATTTTTCGAGGCATAATTCGAGGATGGGCAGCTGCTTGGGACCTTTCACCGCTTAAAAATCCACCAAAACGCCCTTTGGTCCTTACCTTACTAGGGTTTCTTTACGAGAGTCCTTCCACGACTTCAAAAATAAGAAAATTGGGATGAAAATCCTGATCAAAATTACGGAAACTGGAGATTTTGTCGGTCTCAAATTGGCCGTGTTTGGTTTTGGACCTTGATTTTTCACGAATAACAAGCGAAATATGACAACATTTACCTGAAGTAAAATATTGAATATTGAAAACATAAAAACATGCTGTTAATCTGAAAAATAGTCAACAGTTTTATTAAAAATAAGCTACAATTTTTGCGGTCAAAAAGTCTTGCATATTCGTTTATTATTGGAAAACCAGATGTCTTACAAAAAAAAAAAAACTGAAATAGCCATTTTAAAGAGCAGGAAATTTGGGTTTTAGGTCACTCCATGGCACCACAATTCAAGCAGAATTTCGAACAAACTATCAAAAACAAAATGGCGCCTCACTTAAAAATATTTGAGAAGACACTAAAAAAATTCATGTTTTCAAAAAATCTCAAAAATCTTTAAAAAATTGAGTTTTTTTAAAGCATTTTGGAGGGTTTTTTAAAAAAGTTTTTGTAATTTTTCACAACAAATGCGCTTTACTCGAACAATTGCAATATTTCCGGCAGTATCGCAATTTTTAAATTCACATCACTCGAACCACCACAAAATATTACTGAATGTCACTTCGCAGTATTACTAATGTTCAACATGTCCTTTCGTAACCTCCTCGTAGAACGGAAGTTGACCTTTGACCCTCGACCTCCACGTCTCGATCCTGGAGAACTCTTCCACGCCGATGTTTTCTCCTTGGACCGCGGCCACGGAAGTCACGAGACCGATGTCGGCTATGGTCATGACATCGCCCGCGGCGTAAATTCTGTTTTTCAAGATGGTGTCCAAGAAGCCGAGTCGCTCCAAGACGATGCCTTTGGTCACCGGATTCGGAGGTTTGCCGAGGAAGCGGATCGGGGCCTAGAACACGCATTCGAGCGCTGAATTGTATACTTGAGATGCGGCTCAGCAAAAAGGTCTCGTACTCACCGCAAACTGCCAAAGGCCAGGTCCCAGGCAACAGGCGTCGTAGTAAAGCATGTTGTCCACGAGGGCCTTCTTCGCGGGCTCCTTCGGGTACAGTCGGTCGTCAACGCCGTAGCGATGGACCAAGTAGCCCATGATGGCACGGCTGAAGAATGTTGTACAAGAAAAATGGATAAAAGGAAGAAAGGGAAAAAAAGAGGAAGGGGAGGTGGAAGAGAATAGTGATAAAGAGGGAAAAGGGGAGGAAGAGGAATATTAGATATAAGAGGGAGAAGGAGATGGAGAAGAGAAGGAATAAGAGAAAGAGGAAGATGAGACAGAAGAAGAGGAAGATGCAGATGAAGTTGATGAGGGTGAAGAAGGAGAAGAGGAGGAAGATGACGAGGAAGGAGGGTAGAAAAATTAGGGAGAATAACAGGAAGAAGGGGAGTGAAAAGAGGAAAATGCAGCGGGGAAAGGGGAAGGAAGAGGAAGGAGAGACAGATCAGGAAGAGGAAGCATGTGAGGAGGAAGAAGAAGATGAGGAGTAGGAGGAAGATGAGGAGAAAGAGGATGATGAGGAGAAAGAGGATGATGAGGAGAAAGAGGATGAAGAGAAAGAGGAAGATGAGGATGAAGAGGAAGAGGAAGATGAAGAGAAAGAGGAAGATGAGGATGAGGATGATGAGAATGAGGAAGATGAGAAAAAGGAAGATGAGGAAGAGAAAGATGAATAGGCAAAAGGGAAAAGGGGAGGAAGAGGAGGCAGGTCAGGAAGCGAAAGATGTAGAGGGGAAAGGGAGAAATGAAGTGGGAAAAGGGGAGTAAGAGGAAGAAGAAGCAGATGAGGAAGAAAATAAAGGGAGGAAGAGGGGAGAAGAGAAATAAGAGGCAGATGATGAGGAAGAAGGAGAGAAAGATGAAGATGAAGAGGTGGAAGACGAGTAGAGAAAGAGGAAGATAAAAAGAGAGAAGGGAAAAAGACAGGTGAGGAAGATGAAAAGGAACAATGGGGAAGAGAAAAAGAGATAGTCGAGGATTAAGAGGGAGAAGGGAAAAGGAATGACGAAGAGAATGAGGGGGAGAAAGAAGAAAAAAAGTGTTAAAAGGAGAGATAAAGGAGGTGGAAGAGGAAGAAGAGGAAGAGGAAAAGTAAAAGCCTGATATTTTACCTTTCCCAAATATAAAATCCCTTATCGTTCAACGTAGGCACCGTGTGCATCGGATTCATCTTAGCAAAAGCAAATTTTAAAATTTCCACAAAACTTTGTTGTTTTTCCACAAAAATAATCCCAATTTATTTTGCAAAAACCCCACCTGCCTTTAAATACGCTTCGGTTTTGTGTTCGTTTTTCCGCAAATCCACGTGTTTTTCCTGTAGTCGCAGTCCGATGGCCCTCGCGGTCAGCAAAACAGCGCGGTAAGAAGGGCTGTTCCTGAATCCGTACAACACGATGGACATTTTCACTCAAATCCTGTTTCGAAACACACAAAAAGTAAGTTTGTATTAAACTTACTCGGCAAACAATTGTAGAAACATGTTTGACAAACACACAAACATTGTTCAAAAACAACGACAAACATTTTCATCATCTTTAACGACAATCGGTTCCGTGCCCTTTTGCAAAGTACGATACCGTAGAACATTAATACGATGCTAACGGACTGTTAACCGTTAAAAAAAATTACAATGCGATACGTAAAGTAAATCTTACGTTAAAACAGGCATAAAAATAAATAAAGCATCCGTTAAGTTATCGACCCGCTAACCGTGCGAGTATTACTCGGGTTGTGCGGCATTCGGTGTGGTTGACGGGTTAAAGGACCGTTAATGGATTTTTATCGACCGATTAGCGGATGTTGTCGGTCAACGAAAACTTTTAAGACGACCGATTGTTAACGACCGGTTAAAGTTAGCGGCTCGGTCTTGACCGCATTCGCGAACGAGCCAAATGTCTAAAAACGAAATAACGGCAGATTAAAGTCACGCAACTGCGGGAATCTATAAATTTAATCGATCATTAAAATTTGATTACATTAAATAGTTAACGAATGAATAAATTTACTAACAATGATATAAATACGATTTAAGTTGCACCAAAAATACTCTAACGGAAGTTTCGTTAAGAATAACCCGGAATTCTAAAATAGAAATCTAAAAGTTTTCAAAAAACTTCTAAAAATGAGAGAAGCAACTACCTAAAACTGATTTCAAAATAGCAAAAGATTTCAAAAAATTTCAAACAATTTCAGAAGAAAAACTTTCTAGAATTTCAACAGAAATTTTCAAAAATTTGATAAATTTCCAAGAATTCATGGTTTTTAAAAATATTTCCAAAAATTTCAAAAACAATTAAAAAACTTGATATGAAAAACTTATCGAGTTTCTAAAAGCGTTTTATACGCGATATCCGCAATTTTGGAAAATTTCTACTGAAATTCTAAAAAGTTTTCCTTCTGAAATTGTTAGAAAACTTAAAATTTTTGGAATCAGAAAAGAAATTTTTAAATAACTTTAGGAATTTTTAGAAAACTCGAGGAATTTTTAGTAAACTCGAGGAATTTTTAGAAAACTAGGAACTTTTTAGAAAACTCGAGGAATTTTTAGTAAACTTGAGGAATTTTTAGTAGACTCGAGAAATTTTTAGTAAACTCGAGAAATTTTTAGTAAACTCGAGGAATTTTTAGAAAACTCGAGGAGTTTTTAGGAAATTTGAGGACTTTTTAAAAAACTATGATTTTTTAGAAAACTCTAGGATTTTTTAGAAAACTTTCGAAATTTTTAGAAAACTATGAATTTTAGAAAACTAGAATTTCAGAAAACTTTAGGACTTTTTAGAAAACTTAGGAAATTCCTTGTTTTTCAGCAACATCCGCAATACTTAACGAAACTTTGCGATGAAAAATTCCAAAAACTAGAGTTTCGCATCGCAGAAACTCTTGAAAATTTCAGCTCCTTCCTCGTTGACCTCGTCGAAGTAGGGAAGTTCCCCTTTGACCTTTGACATCCATTTCAAAATGTTTGGAAATTCGTTCAAAGAGAATTTCGCTGCTTGAGCCGTGATTACGGAAATGACGAGCGCGAAATCCGCGATGGTCAAGCGGTCACCCGCAACGTACTTGCGGTTACCCAAAATGGTGTTCAAAAATCCAAGGCGCTCGACCACAGAGGCCCTTACCGTCTCATTGGGTTCCTGGCCTAAAAATAGGACCGGGGACTAAAAAAAAACACAAATTTTAGGACCTTATACAAATAATGTTTCCACAAACTTCTTGTACTTACGGCAAATTGAAACAATCCGGCGTAGAGGGCGCTCGCGTCGAAATACAACATGTTGTCGACTAAGGCCCTTTGCTTCGGGTCCTTTGGGTACAAAGAATCGTCTTTACCATATTGTTGAACCAAATAACCCATTATAGCACGGCTAAGTAAAAAATTCAAGTTAAAACTCGCAAAATTTCATTATTCAAATTTTGAAAATATTTACCTTTCCCACATGCAGAATCCGTTGTCATCCAATACTGGGACCGTGTGAGTTGGATTCATCTAAATTTGGCAAAATTTCACAAAATTTACTACTGGAAATTCACCAAAATTTTCACAATTTTACCTTTTTTTTAATAAAACAAGGAATTTTTAGCAACATTTTGAAATTTGTTTTAAAAATTCACAAAATTCTATCAATTTAAAAACAAAAACATGCATGCCATATTTTTTCATACATTTTCATCAACTGAATAAAAATTATCAAAAATTTACAAATTCCTACCAATTTTAAAACAATTTTTTTAGAAATTACCAAATGTCTATCAATTGAAAATAAATTTAGAAATTGCCACCAATTTTAAAACAAAAATTATCAGAAATTTAGAAATTTTCACTCATTTTATAACAAAAAGCATCAGAAAAATGCAAAATTTCCATAAATTGAATCAAAAGTTTTCCAAATTTCCATCAATTTTAAAGCACAAATTATCAGAAATTTTGAAATTTTCACCAATTTTAAAACAAAAACCATCAGAAATTCTCAAAATTCCAACAAAATTAAAAACAAAAACATTTCCAAATTCCCACAAATTTACAAAAGGCACGCAAACAGAACCAAAGTGAACTTTAGTATAAGAAAACTTTAGAACCAAAGTAAGATTTAATAAATTTTGAAAGAATATATGAAAGCAATAATTGATAGAATTTTTCGAGGATATAGTCGAATTTGACTAACCTTTAAAAACGCTTCCGATTTGTGTTCCAACTTCTGAAAGTCGACGTTTTTCTCTTGAACTTTGAGTCCCAGGGCCGTCGCTGTCAAAAGAACGGATCGATAAGGAGGACTGAAGCGAAATCCGTACAAATTCAAAGACATGATCGATGAGGAAGGCGGCTAAACGAGAAAATATATAGACAAAACGTCTTCTTAAAAACGTAAAACTCTCGTGTGTCTGACAAGTGTCTCGATGTTCCAAATGAAAAATCAACAAAGTTGTTCGAATAAGAAGGCGGAAGTCGATCGCGCGCCTCACCAACCGACACATTTCGAAACTACCATTCTTTATTACTTAACGGATGATGGAACAACGAAATGCACACTTTTTTACTGAATAATTCATGAAAACTCCAATTTGAAATGTCTTAAGTCTATACGAGACGAGTATAATTGTGAAATATTAGATTTACGAGCTGAGGCAAGCTGAAAATAATTGCTCTTAAGTCAATATGGGAATAATGAAGTCTATACGTGCAAATTTATCACAAAAGCTTATTACAAGATATTTTCAAAGATTCTTATAAGTGCACGTGCGAATTTCTAACAAAATTTGCATTATAAGATAGATGTTAGAAATTTCTTAAAAGTTCACTGGGAAATTTCTGAAAAATGTTCACTTGGAAACAATGAAACAGACATTTTTTTATTGAATAATTCATGAAAAGTCCAAGTTTTCTCATAAGTGCACGTGGGAATTTCTCACAAACTTTGCATTATAAGATATATGTTAGAAATTTCTGAAAACTTCACTTGGAAATTTCTGACAATTTGCAATATAAGATATGTTATAGAAATTTCTTAAAAGTTCACTGGGAAATTTCTGAAAAGTTCACTGGGAAGTTTCTTAAAAGTTCACTCGGAAATTTCTGAAAAGTTATTAAAAAAGTTATTAACTTTTCAGAAACTTCCAAGTGAACTTTTCAGAAATTTCCAAGTGAACATTTTTGAGGGAATGTCTGAAAAGTTCACTCGGAAATTTCTAAAAAATGTTCACTTGGAAATTTCTGAAAAGTTAAATTGGAAATTTCTAAAAAAAAGAAGTTCATTTGGAAATTTCTGAAGTCTATATGGGAATTTATGAATAGGTACGGAGGGAATTTCTGACAAAATTTTATTCTATGATATACTGAAAATTCATCATTGGGAATTTCTAAAGTGTATATGGGAAAATTCACGAAAAATCATGTTAAGTCCACACTGAAAATTCTGAAAACTCCTCATGGGAATTTCTAAAAATTTTTTTGATTGAAAATTCATTGAAAATTCTTGAAGACGTATCTTACAAATTCTGGAAAAAAACATCTGAAAATTACATAAAAATTCCTCGAATCCCTCTGAAAATTTCTTAAAAAGTTTCCTCTAAAGTTATAAAGAAATATTAAATGAAAATTCTTAAAATTTGCAAAAATAAAACGAAAGATTGCTGAAAAAATTCCTAAAAATTAATTTTCCGGTTGCATTACGCGGTTAAATTATTTCATCCGTTAGTTAACGGAGAGTTAAAAAACGCCTCTCAAATCAGGAAATTTAGATTCTGGATTCACTCTGATACATTTCAAAACCGTGAACTGTTCGGATGGTTTCTCAACAAGTTCACAAAAACTTCATGAAATTTCACGCTTTCGGCATCGACGAATTTCACGGTGTGATTTTGTGCCGCTTCGCGTAAAAAACTTTTCAAAACTTTTTTTTTTTTTAAATTGTTTAACCTGAGAAAACTAAAATTATTACAAAATAAGCTTAAAAACTAGTAAAATTAACAAAAAAAAATGTTAAAAATTTGTAAAATATGGCAAAAATGTTATTGAAAGCAACTACGGTCAAATATGGCCACTATAGAGAGGTGGATACAAATTTCTTACAACATTTGTCAAGTTTGACATAAAATTTGAATCATAAAATCTTGGCAGAGTTTTTGATTAAAATTTGTAAGATTTCTCAAGATTTTGTACAAAGATTTACGATATAGTTTGTACAATGTTGTAAGACATGGCAAGATAGTGTATACAATTAAGATGTTGCAAGATTATATTTTATATCCACCCTCACAAATTCCTCTAGATTTCTTCATTTCTTGAGTTTAGAAAAGAAAAAGCCCCTCATTTTCTCCACAGAATCCTTGACAACATCATCGTAGAAGGGCAGTTCAGCACGGATCCTCGCCGCCCACTTCTTGGTGTTCGGAAAGTCATCGCAATTGAATCCCAATGCATCAGCGGCAGACAGCGAACTGATGATGCTCAGATCAGCGATGGTCAAGTGATCTCCGGCGGCATACTTGCGGTCTTCGAGTATGGTATTCAGAAAACCAAGTCTTTCGACAACAAGGGCCTTCGCTACGGGGTCCTCCGGAAGCCCTTGGCGGGCCATCGGCAGCTGTAATAACCAGAAAAACAGAAAAGGCTTATGTTAAAGGCTTAATAAACATTAAATATTGCGATAAAAACATGTTCGAGACTTACGAAATAGCTGCGGATTGCGACGAACAGACAGGCGGCATCGAAGTAGAGCATGTTGTCCACTATTGCTCTCTTTTTAGGTTCCTTAGGGTAAAGCTTGTCGTCTTTCGCATACTGGTGAACTAAGTAACCCATGATGGCACGACTGAAAATGTGGCCAAAGTACGAGGGTCTTTCATTGAAATGACAGTTTGCGCTAAACGTGTTACTGCAAGCGTAAGTGTTCGCCCCGTGGAAGCATTTCTCGGCAGCATGTTTTACAAGCATCGAAGGATGAAAAATCATAAAAATATTTGTAAAAGAGTCCTTGCAAAACTCAGGACCTCAAGGGTTTTTGCAAAAATCTGAAGAAATTATTTTAGCGAACTGTTAGTATTTATCATAGCAGGAGCAGGGTTAAGCATTGCATCAGCGATAGAGCAGATACTCGCCTTTCCCACATGTAGAAACCATTATCGTCCAGAGTTGGAACCGTATGTGTGGGATTCATCTTCAAAAAATAATACGCAAGAAACTTATCAACAAAGTCCTTGAAAGCGGAGCAACAACAAAAAAGCATTTGCTCGCCTTCAGATAAGATTCCGTCTTGTGCTCCAACTTTCCGTGCATATCGATCTCCTGCTCCTGGAGGTCCAATCCGATGGCCCTGGCGGTGAGCAGCACCGCACGGTACGGAGGACTCATCCTGAAGCCATACACTGTGATCGGCATGATCTGTTACAAAAACATAAATGCAGGCTCTGATAATCCGAAATACAACACTAAAAAACTTGCGACAACATGAATTGTTATCCTTCATCGCCTTTTAAATCTAATACCAGGAGTCAGGTTTCTTGAAAGTACAAATCTTAGGGTGTAGGTCAGTTGGCCCTTAGCCAAATCCAAAAGCAAACAACCACAAGGTTGATGGGTAAAAACCAAGAAACTACAACAAAGAGGAATGTTATCCTTTATCACCTTTTGGATCTAATCCCAGGAGTCAGGTTTCTTGAAAGTAAAAATCTTAGTGGGTAGGTTAATTGGCCCTTAGCCAAGTCCAAAAGCAAACAACCACAAGGCTGAGGGGTAAAACTCAAGAAAATACTACAAAGAGGAAGGTTATCCTTTATCACCTTTTAGATCTAATCCCAGGAGTCAGGTTTCTTGAAAGTAAAAATCTTAGTGCACTGTAAGTCATTTTAGATAAATTAGAACATAAAAAACCCAATGTTTTAAAACACTTCTTGTAACAATCCAGGAAC
>JAQGAE010006299.1:0-10273 GCA_034696685.1 Julus scandinavius
TGTTTCACTTTGTTTTAGCAAACCGTGTTGTAGAACATTTTTGTTCAATGTTCAATGCAGTGGATACTAGGCTTTATAAAATATGACTACCCCCACATGGTGTCCATTTTAGCCCAGACCCCCCCCCCCCAATTTTTGTTTAGAGAAGGGAGTCCAAAAAAATTGTTGGAACATACGAAGGCCCATCCTATAAATTTTAAAGCACCCACCTCGCAACCAATTCCATGACATTTATCCAAATTTTTCTAAATAACAGGAATTCCCTGACCTCGAAGGTAAATTCCAGCATAAAATTGGTGTGACTAACACAAATTTAAGCAAAATTCACACATAGGGGCCATTCAAAAATGATGTCCCCGAAATTCTTATAAAATGACTACCCCACATGGTGTCCATTTTAGCCCAGACCTTCCCCAATTTTTTTTAGAGTAGGGAGTCCAAAAAATTTGTTGGAATATACGAAGGCCCATCCTATAAATTCCCAAGCACCCGCCTCACTACCAATTCCACGAAATTTTTCCACATTTTTCCACCAATAAAGTAAGTTTCCCTGACCGCGAAGGGAAATTGCAGCATAAAATTGGTATTTAACACAAATTTGGGCAATATTCCCGACTTTCTTGAGGTCTTGAAAATTAAAGGACATTCGGAACCCCATACCCAAATACTGACTGAAAAAGTCACTGCAACTTACCTTAGTGATTCATGGGCAGCTGTACGATCCTTCATAGGTAGGAATGTCAAACCTTTCATTCGGGGATTCAATGTCGTAGCTACGCCATATAAATCTTCGATCTTCAATTCCGAATCCAACATCTTCAGCGAAGAAGCCTTCAAAAACTTTAGGATTTCGTTGTCTTTTGGTTTTGCCTCGCAGCAGCCCTTAATTTACAAAATCGACCAAGAAATGAAAAACACGAAACCATGCCTTTTTCAGAGATCGCATTGTGATGTTTACCTTGATCTGGTGAAGCCAAGGAATCACAAGATGTAAAGTTGGTTCCGAATCTGCGCAGAGCTGTTCGAAAGCTTCTTTAAAAGGATAGAGGAAATCCACGAGCGTGGCGAGAACATCCGCGTCCACTTCGCTGAATATGCTTTCATCCTTGAGACTCGGATGCTGGCACAAGGCTTTGTAATTGTTTTTTATGCATAGCAGTTTCGTGGTAAATCCACCCCAGTTATTTGGAAGTTTTTCATCAAGTTGGAAGTTTAAAAATTCGTCAATTTTCAACTGTTTGATGTAGAAAACGAGATTCTGCAATGGGAAATTGAAAAATTGGTTTTTTTTTGGATTAAAATGTCAAAATTCAGTTTTTTTACTGACTGTTTCTGACAAACTTAAACAAAGTTTTATTTTATTATTCCTTCCAAAAACGGAACTGCACAAGAATTTTACTTACGTTTATTGCCTGAAGTAAATTCTGGATCTGAGGCATTTCTCCGGAAAGCAGAACTTTATTTAAAATCCTGTTCAGACAGCTAACCACACTTGATAGAACATTAAGCGATTTTGATGCACATGTTCGCAGCTGGGCGTTATCTGTAACTAGTGTCAGTTTCTCATTCGTCAAATCGTATTGCTGGATAATGTTTTCGAGGGCTTTCCACAAGGATTCGCCATCATCAGGGTTATCGATTCGTTTGGTTGCAAGAATCCGCGTCCTCAGATTGAGCTGGGCACCATCTTCTAGATAGTAGTGTGCAGAAATAGTCATATAGTAATTTCCATGAGAAATATCGTTCCAGAAATCTGTGGAAAGGGCCACGTGCTGGCACGCCTGTAGCTCATCTGAAATTTGGATAATAATGTTAGACAGCAATGGACAAATTCAGAAACATTTATCCTCTACAACTAGCGGTCTTAAAACTCGAACCCTACGCATTGAATGTAATTTTTTAGAACCTTAGTACAAAAAACGTACCAAAGAGATTTTTTTAAAAATAAATTTCAGGATAAAACGTTTGAAAATGCAGATACGTACTGGGTGTCCGGTAAATTTATTATAAAAAATGCAGCATACTTCAAGGATTTCCAGGCTCCTCCCTTAAATTTGTAATGCTCCTCCCACAGCTAATTATGACAATATATATATTTTTTTAAGTCTAGAGAATTTAAAAACTTAGTTTTTTGTTTTTCCATTAAGGATTTTTTTGATTAACTGAAATTTCCCAACTCTGGCACAAAATTCAAGCGTAAACTCTTTTTTAACACGAATTTCAAGTATACTCCCAACATTTCCCAAGTGACAAAAATTCAAGCACACTTCTCGTTCTTTCAATTCTGCAGGACACCCAAAAAATAATTTGTGTAAAAACTTAAAACAGAATCGCAGATTAAAAGTTTGAATACCGCTGCTCTAGAAAATCACTTGCCAATCATCCGAATGCGGATCTGCTCTGCAACTTGTGACAAGCTCAAGTGAATAACTTCAGGTTCCGGAAGAAGGCCCAATGCGCCGATATCAATGTTTCCATAACATGCCCCAACCATAATGAACATTTGAGCAAGGCTTTTGAAGCCCTCTCCTTGGATAATTTCGTATGGTCGCAAATCCTTGGCAACAAAGCGAATGCAGTCTTCCTTTATCTTTGACACAACTTCGAATCGAATTGGAGTTTCTTTTTGCGTCAGCAAAACAGGAATTTCTTTCTATAATTTTTTAAAAATCTTAAAAACTCGTTTTCAAAATTTCAAAGATGCAAACATTTTTATTAAACGAAAAATGCAAAACTGAACCTCTTTTACTTCCTCGATTGGGGCAGGTAGTAACTGTCTGACAGCTCCATTGGTACATCTGTGATGTCTCAATCCACTTGTACCTCCTCTAGACTTGTGTCCCAAAACAACTTTACACTGTTTGCACACAACGTATTCAATGGGCACTCCGTCTAGGGCCACCCCATCAAATTTCTGCCAAACATCCGATTTTCGTACTGTGCCGGCTTCTTCAGATTTCAAAAACACAATTCTCGGCGATTGTTCGTTTACTAAAAGTTGGATAACTTGTTTGGGGGTAGTTGGACAACTTGCGGATGCCATTACGCGGTTATGACAAGTATGGGCCAAATTAATTAACACAAAAGAATTACGGTTTTGGAAGTGTATATCTACACAAAATTACAGAAACAAAAATAAGTATGTAGAACGGAGTAAAAAAAATATAAAAAAATCACCCAAATGTAGACAAATTAGTCCATTTTGTTTTGTTTGGCAATAGGCCTAAGTGGACAATGGAACCATGGTCAACACGGTCGGAACTTTAAATGCGGACTTCGATTGGCCAGATTTCAACGGAAATTTCTGCAGATATACCGCGGTTATCGCTTAACACGCACAAATAATAAGTTCAGTTACTTTTAACAACAAAATTAGCTTAATAAAGATAGACAAATGTAATAAACTATCTGGTTACCACAGGACAAAGACCACCCAGCGGATACCGCGGTTCCCATCGGACGCCGCAAATCCTAACCAACAAGTGGCCGCAATAATAAACTATACACAAAACAAGAAAACTACGGAGTCCCTATTGGGCGACGTTGATTACGTATAAGTTTAAAAAGCCATTGTTTAATTAAAGAAAAATAAAGGAAATCTTAAAAGCATCACGCTATTGTGTAGAATTAAATAATTTAGCTTCCACGACATATAAATCTTTGAATAAATATCGATTTGATACCGAAATTAAATTTTGCGTATTGAAGTACTAAAAGCGAAGAACAGTGCTGCCAACTTAGAAGGGATAAAAATACTTATTCCAACATATGATCAAAATTACTAATAAAAGTAATTAAAATAATAATTAAAATACAAATTAATCAAAAATTGTCATAACAATTAACTGAGGTTAATAAATTCATTATTTTAATATTTGGTTTCAATCGAATTAAGCAGAAGATTATCTGTCAATTATTTTAAATGTGGAGGTTTCATTGTTTTAATCGGTAGCACTGGCCAGAATCTTGCAGTCTATAGTTTGGATCGGTACAGTGCAGTCAAAGTAAAAATAAATGGTTACCTTTGCTCATCGTTGGAGAAGCATATTTTGATAAGATTTGAAATATAACAGAGAATTTATGATTCATGTTGGTAAAAGCTTAACATAATTCTATATCAACATGGATTGACTATCTAGAAAATAAGTATTCTTAGTATCATCTAAAAGACTTCAAAATGAGTACGATATACATCCAAGAACCCCCAACCAGTGGAAAAGTAAATATTCTAAATTTATCACACTTTTAAAAGGGTGCATGACCAAAGGGAAGAGTAGATATTTGTCAATTGAAAACACGTGGTGAAATATAAATGTAGGCCTATTAGTTATACTGGCTGTCAAATATTGTGTCAAAACTACGAAATTATAGAAATAGTATCCACCTAGACGTGTTACAATTGGTTTACAAATTTACTGTGATAAAAATTAGAAATGATATCAACCTAAACGTGCTAATGTTTTCCCAAATAACGTCTAATTTATTCAAATAAATGTCTTACCTGATTCATTCTAGGTCCTCTTGGAAACCTCTGTGGGAGACATCGATATCGAATTATGGTCACGGGAGGCACCGAAGGCATGCCGCAATTTCGTCCAGTTGTGCATGGAGGGTTATTACGATGGTACAATTTTTCACAGAATCGTCAAAGGGTTCATCGCGCAAGGAGGCGACCCTACCGGCACTGGCACGGGAGGAGAATCCATTTACGGACACACCTTCAAAGTAATTCTTCTAAATTTCCAGTTTGGTTGAATGGCTACACGTGCTTAACTATCAACTTTTCAATTCATTTTCAGGATGAGTTCCACACACGATTACGATTCGTAAGACGAGGCTTGGTCGCAATGGCCAATGCCGGGAAAGACGATAACGGCAGTCAGTTTTTCTTCACCATGGCTCCTAGTCCGGAACTACAAAATAAACATACTGTCTTTGGAAAAGTGAGTTTTTGTTTCGATAGAAGTCTCAACGAGGAAAAGTGACAAACTTTACTTGACCGTTTCTTGTGTTAGGTTGCGGGAGACACACTTTACAATATGTTGAAGCTGGAAGATGGCCTCGTAGACCACAATGACCGACCGCATTACCCTCACAAAATTATATCTACCAAAGTGTTGTTAAATCCTTTTACCGACATCGTGCCACGAACTTTACCTAAAAAAGATGTAGAAAAAGCCGTAGAAAAAAACAAATCAAAAGGCACAAAGTATGGATCTGTGGTTTTAACATAAGAAAAATAAACTAAATTCAGTTTCAAAATAATACTTCTTTTTTTTAGAAATTTTCATCTTTTATCTTTTGGAGATGAGGCAGAAGAGGATGAGGAAGAAACAAACATAGTTGCCAAAGTAAGTGATTTTAAATTACTGTCAATAGGTTTAACAATGGATATTTTTTCTTCGTATATGTATTCATCGATCGTTTTTTTATAAGGAATACAGAGGTAAAAGTAAAAGTAGTCACGACTTGGCAAACGATCCAAATCTGAGTTCGTTACCAGCTGTTGAAACTAAGGTGAGTTGCAAGAAAAAGCAACTATGGGCAGATAGTTTAATGTCATAAGGTTCACAGTTAAGATTTTGTTTTGTAGGGTGATCAACACGTTGATTCAGATGATGAAAGCCAAAATGTGGAAAAGAAACTAAAGCAGGAGGAAAAGAGGAAAAAACTTGCTGTCAGCCTGGAAGAGAAGGAGGTTTCAGATGAAAGTGATAACGAACAGAAGTCCAAGAGAAAGAAAATGTGAGACTTACTTGGATTTGACACCTTAGCTTGACTTCTAAAACTTATTAAATTCACTTTTTATGTTGAACAGAGAGGAAATTAAGAAAGAATTTAAACAATTAAAAAAGGAAATGATGGCAGATAAGCTAAAAGAAAACTTAACTGAAGAAAACGATGAAGGTATACTACTTTTTATTGTACGTCATCTCCATTTGCTCCTGAAATCCAAGTAATTTTACAAATTTAAACCCTAATCGGCAAAATATAAAATGGAAATTGCACTTTTGCATTAAAAGTGAATTTGTTTTTGGTAATAATGCAAATTCTATTTCACCTGGGCCGATTCTAGTCTCTGCCGGAACCTGCATAATACTGGCAATCCTAAATATATGGCCAAAATAGTCCACCCCAAGATTCTGGACCCAATATCCCCCTACTCCCCCCCCCCTTCCTCCCCAAAAAAATAAATTTGATGACATATACGACCTTGCTATGGATATTTTTGGATACTTGCAGAAGCTCCTTTACAGCCCGAAAACGAAGCCATGGCCGAATACTATGAATCTAAAAAAAAATACGTGGAATCCAAAAAGAAAATAAAAGCTAACAAAACCACAAGTCACGAAGAGGAGGTCAGTAATACATTTATTGTTACGACAAGGCGTTGAAAATAAGTTAGATAAAATCAAGTCGAATTTCAGACCATAGCAATGTTAGCGAAATTTCAAGAAAAACTCCAGTCAGCCACTGCAGTAAGAAGCGAAGAGGACGAAGAGAGCAAAATGGAGGAAAGCAAGAAGGAAGCGCCTGAAGAAGGCGAAGACGACGAAGATGACGATGAAGGCTGGTTAGTGTTTAGTCCTACAAAGGTAGCATGCAACTTACTTTTAGCAATGTAGTGCTGATCCGTTGCTATTCTCCTTGCAGGTTGACGCACACGCTACAGTTTGAAAGCAACGACCGCCTGGCAAAAGATGCAAATGTTGCCAACGAAGACACGTTTGAAATCTACGACCCACGTAACCCCATCAACCAACGAAGGCGAGAGGCCAGCAAATCAGCGATGCATGACAAAAAGAGAAAATGATAAATGACACTGTTGGAACTAAAAATAAATATTAACCATTTCTAGATTTGTGCTCTCATGGTTTCATTGCAAAGCCTTCCCTCTCATGTTTTTCAAAATCCAGAAAACTTTTATTTTGGAATATCATCAGCATATGAGATCCTTTGAAATAAATGTCTCATTTTTAAATTTGACCAGTGTCTTTTGAACCGAAATATTGATAATTTGTTGCACAGGTTATTTGCATGACCATTGTTTTTAGAAACCTATATTGAAATAGGCCCCAAACCATTAAACAGAGTTTTGTTCTTAAAACTCGTGTTACTCGCCAAACGTGGTTGATAACTTTGTGGGCGTTTTCATATAAAAAAGATTGTGTAGTTTATAAAACCAACAAAACAAGTGTCTAAGCGGACTCCGTTGGAATTGTTGCTGTTGTAGTTGCAATTGATGGTAGTGTAGAAGCAGTTGTTGGTGGTGTAGTAGCAGTAGTTGGTGTTGAAGTAGGCAAACTGAATGGTAAGTCGACTTCTTTAAAGTGAGAATCTGCTACCGCTGTGACAATCATATAGTCACTTTGGTTGGGTGCACAGTTAAGGGTACAGTAAAATTTGCGATAATTGGACCAGCAAGAAGGGCAGCGATTCAGGAGCCCTTCGTATGATGACAACTGGACGTTCAACATGGCGATGGTACGCAACGAACAGCAAACTCGAGGATGAGTTTCACCTTCGCTTGCTGAATAGTGTAAAAAAACCAAAATGAATGATATGTTAAACAGATTGTTTACTCAATAATAACAATATCATTAAGTATATTTTGGAAATGCGAAAGATTTAGTAAGCACAACCTGCAATTTGTATTAGTATTTTTGGATTGTTTGGTAATTCGTAATAGATATGAAGAGAGGAAGGAGCACAGTCACGACCGATTTTTAGAGGAACTATCATGGCATTTGGCTGGAAACAACTGGAAAACCGCGAAAACCAGTCATGGTAGACTACCTCGGAATTGAACCCAGGTCTCCCAAATGAAAGGACGATAGCGTTACCCCTAACCCACCTAGCTCGGTAAATGCGAAAGATTTTAATCAAATCCAACCAATTAATTTTTATTTTTCAATAAATGTAAAAAAGATCTTGACCGGCAGTTGGTTGGTTAAAACCTGGAGAGCTGCTTAAGGGTTGGTTTTTTTTTACTATGTTTTGAAAGTAATTCCTGTTATAAGCCATTAATCCACAAAAAACTCCTAGTTTCTTCTCCTCCCCCCAACATTCAAAATGTTGAATTTCATTAAAATGTTGTGAAAATTTAGTTCATAACCAAAACATTTGTTACTTACGGATAAGGAAGTCTTCACAGTACTTTGCCACCATGTCCCACTTATTTGTACCATTAAAGACTGGCCTTCCAATGTTAGTATCGTAACAAGGAACAGTCTTGTCGGAACCATCATCTAAAACGCACTTTCCATACCACACACAGTGGGCTTCTCCATCCTTTGGTTTGATACGCACGTCTTTGTCTCCGATATCGTCTTCCAGATCCTGATCCCAGTTAAAATCCATGTCCTCAGACTCCAAGTTGAAAACTTCTAAGTCTGGTTCTTCATAAGATATTAGTTCGGCATGAACCTTTATCAATAATTCAAATCCATAAGTTAAATGAATACATATACAGATAACAATTTTGTGCCAAAAATCAATTATTATTTTCCATATATATTTTGTTAAAAGTTTTTTAAACACATTTAGGCAAATTTTGGAGAAATTGGAGAAAATACGTCCTTTATATCATGATTTACAATAAAAATGTATAGTACAAGATTTACATTTTAAATAAAGACTAATATAAACTCACCTTATATGAAAAAAGTGTTAGAGTAAATAGCAAAAAACAAAACTGAGATTTCAGCAGTGATGAAGCCATTCCTACACGAGTATAAGACAAATTTTTAGCTGCCAGCAGCAATAAGAGAACAATTGAGAATAATGACACTACAAATCATGAAATGGATAACATATGTCTTGATAGAATCACGTTTTCAATAATCATCTTTTAATCAGCGATGATATGACAAAAACGTGATCGGTGATAGTCACCATGTGAAGCATAGGGATCAAAATGCGATTATTTAGTTTGGATCAAAAAAGAAGTCGAATATACATGCAACTTTCTGATGTAAAAGGTAATGATGGTAACAGATTCACCTGATTTTGTTAGCCTTGATCTTCGATCCTTCGATTATGATTATAATGTTCGGTCTGCACGTGCACGGCCATCTTGATTTTACCTTGGGACTCTGACTTCACGTGTCAAAAGATAAACCAGACTTTAGATCACAGAGTGATTTTTTATCAAATAAAAAATTGCTAACAAATATATGTAATGACATAAGTTAAAACTAATATAATATATCATATCACACAGCCACAAAGCAAAGTCATTGAGAATGGGAATTTAGGGCGAGGCAATGCTCGCCTGATTCTGTCACTTTCGTTTGTCACGTATCATCATAGTGGATCAACCTTGATCTAAAAATTGAATGACTGATTTATCATTCACATTTGTAAAATGTTACCTATAGTTACCGCAGTATTCCAAAAAACATTAATGTGGAAAATGTTTCACCAATTTTCTAAAAAATAATCTAAGTACCAATGAAATCCTTTTAACTTAGTGTTTAATTTTTTGTAACACTGATAAAATAATACCTAGTAGAACCCACCTAGAAAATTAGTCATTTTTCTTTTTAAAACTTTTAAAATGTACTGTACAGTACAATTTTGGTCTTAAAATTACATATTAGCCTAGCCCGAGGTGGACTCGGTCCACATTAAATCGGATAATCGAGGTTCAACTGAACTAAGTGACCAGTCAAAAAGGACGACACCGAAATTCCTTCAAAAATTGATCTCCCCCATCCTGTCCAGTTTGGCCTAGACCCCCCCTCCCTCACGGACGTCCTTAATTTTGTTGAAAAGTAGGATGTCACGAAACCCGCCTCGCTACCAATTACACGACATTTATCCAGATTTTTCTAATTAACGAAAATTTCTGAACTCGAAGGGAAATTCCATCATAAAACTGGCGTTTAACACAAATTTAGGCATAATTCCCGACTTTCTAAAAATTAAAGTATACATTGCGGACACATTTTTTCTGGTGTCCATTTTTCCTTTCACTGACCTTTAAAACTCAAACAAAAAATCATAAAAATACCTTCCTTAGTGGACGTTTCCCCTCCCCTGTCCACTTGGTGTCCAAATGCCAGCAGACCCCACCACCCCCCTCTTGAGAACGTCATTTTGAATGGCCCCTAAGCCAATTTGTAACATACAATACTGTATATTTGTGTCCCTATAAGCTAATAAGTAGATAATATGGACCATATAATTCTTTCCTAATTGCTAAAATCGAGTTTTAAATTTCATTAGGTCTTTAATATGAATCTTTTGATTTATTGGCCGAATTTTTGTA
>JAQGAE010006300.1:0-10270 GCA_034696685.1 Julus scandinavius
TGCATATGATGTGTTGTGACTTAATTACGATGCGAATTGACCGTGTCCGGATAAATATGCAATGCACTGTATATGTAATACAATAATAAAGCATTTATATTACACACGAATCTAACCAGAACAAATATGTTTGTTCTAGGACGCCTGCAATTAGAGCAAATAGATTATTATACACATTAGCTTCATGTAGATGTACGGTGTATAGCTTCAACATGTGCAGTGCAACTGTATAATCAAGTGATGTTCATTCCATGTCATATTCAATGTCAAAGAAAGTGAACTGAAACAGGAAAGCAATTCTGAAGTTTTTATGCTTATAATAGACTGTTTTTGTTCGATTTTGTTTTGTTCACGGATGAAAATATAAAACATGACGCATATATGGGCATATTTTTTCATATATTCCAATTTATGTCCAGTTATAGGGAAGAAAGCATGGACTTAGAATCACCCATATAACATGTTCCACAAATCGCACCACGTTCACCACAGTTCCAGAAACAAAACGTAACCACTTATCCGTTCAAATGGCCAACACGCTTATTGGGGGCGACACGTCATCTACGCTTTCCTAAACGCCCGTGGTCGGATTAATTCATGCCGACAAGGGGGAAAAAACTGTTGCGACACTCCTTCCTTCCTTATTGATGAGGCGTTGCACGTGTTCGCCTGTTGTGCCAAAAGGCGATCGATATCGGTTATCTTTCGTCCAATAATTAGTGTTGACGACGGCGGGCAGGGGGCGCGCATGGTACATTCTACTGATGAAAGACGAATGTCCAACGCCGACACCGTCCGGCCAACCTTCCCTTCCATCGTAAACTATGGATTAAGGCGCCCCGCTAGGCCTGTCCTGGATTCCACGAATACCATCACATTCAATGGAAAACAAACCCTGACCCAACCTGACCCGTCGTTTTCATGATTTATGGACGTTTCAGAGTTAGTTATCCGGTCGGTTCCAAATCTAACTTGAAATTCTGAAATAAGCAGTCTCTTTTAAGGGATGGTTTCTCTGAGATATTGCGCAACTCGTAACAAATATTCCAGAGATGCTGCAGGGACAACCTGCAACAGCCACAGAAACTGAACAACTTCCAATTTCACATATGTGCACTAAAAAAGCGACAGGACAATGTGCAATTGGCACTTTTCAAGACTGGACAGTGTGGAATATTGGACAGCAGGCCACACCTCCACTCCACCGCTCATAATCCCCTTTTCCAAAACCAATCAAGGCCGTCGTCAACTTTAATAATACAATTTGAGGAATATCTTAATGCGCAAAAAGGAATTCTCATTAAATTATTATTAGTTTCTTAAACCATTGCCCAAATCTAAATCTATCAACCAGAAGCAGTGACCCGATCATTTTTAGAATGTTATAGTGTAATCAATCAGTCTGGGATTTTCCAAACATTTGCCCGATGGCCACGGCTGGAACCAATGTTTTCAGTGGTTGCTAAGTTACTCCAATTTCCTTCAACAATTAACAACCTTTTCAGACTTTTCCAGCACCTGTCGCTGGAATGGGAAAAAAGGAAAAACAAAATGTTGCGACGATCGAAGGTAAAAAACCAATTAATTTTCTTGCATTACTCAGAACTACCATGTTTCAGATCACCGTCCAAAACGTTTATCGATGATCAATGCAATACTCAGCGAGCGAATCCAAGCATGACACGAGTTTAAAAAAAAAATTATTATTGCAAATGGAAGGAAGGAAGGAACTTATAAGAACATGCATGACTTGCACCATGTCATTTTCATGTCAATTTATGGGCAGGTCAAGGCGTAACCGCGGTTAAATCATGCGTTTGAGCTAAATAAAAAGCAAAAAATACGATAAAACCTAATTATCGACGTTTTTGTCCGCATTAAAACTTTGTAGCACGTTATCATGCAATATTGCCAGGCGATGGTCTTTGGTTTAATGTTATTTTGATAGATTTCTTTCCAGACTACACATTTTAAATTGTTCCACATTTGTTTGTCTGGTGTTTGTCAGTTTCTATTATGTGAGTGGCGTTACAATAAGGTGAGGTTTTTCAGGTGAATTTACTTAATTCTTGGTCATTATTTAAGTTCAGGTCCTCAGTATTTTCATTCCAAAAATCCCTGTCCATCAACATAAGCATTACCTTTTTAATTGCCATTATCAGTGATGCCAAATTGTCTGGTCATCAATTGAACATATAGCCATCAACACAAGTGTTCCCAAACTCCATGACATCAACCCCAAAAGTTCCCAGGATGTCTAACCATTATTCATAAACTTTCGATCTTGATCATCAACCAGCAACGTTCGAAAAAATGTCGACTATACATGGACAAGTGCTCCTAAACTTTCTGACCGTGAACGCTAGTATTATTAAACTAAGTTATTTTGGTACAACACGTTTATGAGGTCACCTGTGACGTTCTTGGCGAGTTCAGTGACCGTGCGGATGCGGCACCGTCAAGCCAGATCAGTGTAGTCTTTCGGAATCCTGCAAAGCGGGTCACTGGAGAACCGATAGGCTTTCAGGACCTCTGACGCAAATGGCGGTCAACCCACTCCACCCATGTGACAGTTCTCCGCACTTGTTTACACAGCAGGTAAAGAGCGGATGTATGGTAATATGTCGCCTGCTTATCTGGAACCTAGTTCACGCTACCCCGCCCTTCTTGAGATGACCATGACAAGCTTCCGCTTATACAGAAGTTAAATTACATATAACTGGTGCAGAAGTACAAAACTAAAGTCAGTCATGATTGTATCACATGACCTATAACCAACAAGTGTTCCATGCAACAAGAATTTCAAACATAATTTCCGACTTTTCCGAGGGGCTAAAATTCCAGCACATTTCCCGATTTTCAAGGCTGCCATTTTTTTGGCCATTATAACGAAACATTGTGGGCCGTAATTCCGTATACGAGCGCATGCGCCATTACTTGGCGGGAGATGTTTGACAGCATCTCAGCCATAGTCTCCTATTTAAGGGGTAAGACTTCGAGCGGGCAAGAATGCTAAATTTGAGAAGTTGGGGACAATGATGTTTGATTTTTTTTCCATAGTTCACATATCTCTTGAATTTTATACACAAACCCCCAAGTATAGAGCGTGGGCAACAAGTAAAGAAACCCCGTTCTCCATTGATTCGAGGTATACCTCAACGTCCAAGAATATGCAAGTCGTTAAAACACGTCCCAAAACCCGTCGATTTTTAATTGTCCTTTTGTGCGAAACGTGCTTTTGAAGGCCATCCTGGTTTTTTGTTTTTGCTTTTCTTTCTGGTGAGCACCAGAACGTCACCCACGTGTAATTCACGCTGACGTAAGACATTGATAGCGGGCAAACTGCTTAAGTATACGGGCCGCTACCAAGAAGTCATCAATTCACCTGCAGAACTCAAACTTGAACACAAGTGATAATCACGGCGACATTTGTGCAGTAAAGCATTATGTCCAGTTCTCCAGAACGCATCATAGATGTCGCTGATTTTTTTTGTGATAGATACACAAACAGGCAATTGAATTATATGGTGCAAATTACTGCACCCGTTAACGAAGGAAATTAATAAACAAACGATTTGATAATTTCGAGTATTTTGTCACTATAGTACCATGTAATATCACTATAATATCGGGGAACTTAAATAAAACTTTTACTCCCTGCGCATTAAATATTTTTACTAAGAAACCCAAGTACAAAAAATAGAAATCCCATTATTAAAACTCATGAAATTGTTATCCAAAACGTTGTGAGTCACATTTAATGAAAGTTTGGGAGACATTTCATAAAATATAGAACGAAATCTCTGTATTTTAAATGTTTACAATTTCATTGTCAGCCTAAACGTTCATTGCAACTGTTGTAAATTAATTGTATTATTTGTATAAGGATTATTCAATGCAATTGTTAAAACTAGACAAGTATACTTATCATAAAACATATCTTATGTTTTAAGAAAATCTCGCGGAACCCTTGAAAACAAACTACTGATTTCACTGACCTAGAGTAAGAAAAACAATACTGATATCTTGCGACAGGACACAAGAGTTCTAGCATTAAAAATTCTCTCCCCTGTTCTTGCATATAAGCAAACTGTTGTCAACAGTAACGAGTGTTTGCGACTGACGATAATTTCAAGTTGTACAGTCGTTTAACCGCGGTTAAGCACAGAAAGTGTGGAATCCAAAAATCGATTTTTGTTTGTTTTGTCAAATGACCTACATTCAACCACCGTATACGAACGCGGTTGCTTAACCTAACCACATAGGGCTGGTCACGAGTAATTTATGTGAATAACGAATAGGTTGAAATCTCATTTTACCACTAAATTTGACTACTACTCTCGATTTTATCCACTGAATTAAAAGTAAGACCATAAGGAAGGCAAAGCGATTGTCCTGAGATTCTCAAGGGATTCTGTCTCCGGAAACTCCCAAGATTCTGTGAATGTTTGGTTCAGATTCACTTTCCAGAAGTTAGTCCAGGATTCTCCCTTGGAGATTCTTTCTCTGAAAACAGCCCGAGATTCACCCGAGACTCCGCGGAAGTTCGACCCAGTATTTCCCTCCGGATGTTAGACTGAAATTACCTCTGTAGAGGTTCCATGACTTTCATAGTTTCAGTGAAGACATACGAAGATTCATTCTAAGGTTGGTCCGGAAAACCAGCAATTATATCTACCGCTCTTGTTCTGTTGTGAACAAGTGTAACCCACGTAAGCAGAGAGGTCAGTTTGTTGACTCAAAAGGCTCTACAAGAAACATCTGTGGCAATTCCGACTTGCGCAATTTGCGTGCACTTTTTGGAGGAATCCGAGCAACACACCGACATGCTCTGCGTAACAGGCGCATGATCTTCGACGAGGTCACTTCACCAGTAAAACTATGCGGAAATTTGACTCACTTTTATCCTTTGTATACGATTGCATGCAAGCGAGCATGCTATTTTGGTCAATTTTCTGGAATATCAAAGTCACTTGACTGGAATAAACATATATGCGGTATCCAGGACCATGAGCTTTTCCACACACTTTAGGTAGTATAGTATACAATCATATTATATATTATTATTTTGGAAATAAAAGCATACACCATAATTTGTGACTCGGGTCACTTTTACATCTTGTATCGGTTGGGATCAGTCCTGATATACCTGTGACGTCATCTTCGGCTTTTCGGTATATGTACACAGAAACGATGCTCGTGTATGGTTATGTATACAAACATCTACACATTCGACAAGGTTATTTTCAGGTATTTTCAAGGTTTAGGTCAGTTCCATCAGTGAAGAAACATGTTTCCCCTTTGTTACAACGCATTGTATTTTCATAAAATCATGCTTAAGTATATACACACTTCCGGCATATTGTCTAAGTTTTCCGATTGTTTTGACACGGAAAGTACACTTTGTGAAAACGGACCCTTACAAGGGTTTACTCGGAAGCGACGCTCAGGTACGGTTTTTTTTTACGAATATGTACACTTCCGACTAGGTTATTGAAATTCTTATTCCTATTTTAGGTCCGTTTCCACAAGTCAGTTCCGTCAGTGAAGAAAAAATCTTTTTTTCTCGTAGTATTTTCATTCAAGCATTTGCAAACGTCCGGCACATTGAAAGCGTGATTCAACTTGCCCCGACCTCTTAGCTTAAACCTAGCGCCCAAAAAAGACGCGTTTATCAAACGCACAATTCACCAGGAAGGGGGTAGAATCGAAACATCGGTTAAAGGTGAGGGTCACACCGACTCAAAAGCGCCCACAAAACAAAAGTGCATACCCATCCTTAAATGGGACCTCCGCCCCTCGAGTCCAGGAATGCAGCCCAAGTTCACCCCAAGCATTCCCCATGGATTTTTTAAACATTTCCAGAAGTTATTCCCCGAAAACTTTACAAGCATTGCGGATGTCAAACAAGGCTGTTTCCGAAGTTTCCTCACGGGATTTTTTTCGAAAACGATATCAGCAACAACGACAACAGGTAAAAAATAAACAACATTCGCACGGGAATCATTCCCGGGCCCTCCCCCGCCCGCCGGAATCCGACGTAAATTCCTTCCGTCGGACATTTTCGGCTCGATGGCGCCTTCGCGTCCCCTTCGAAGTACCAGCTTGAAGAAAAGTGAAAGGTGAACTCACATTGTCCCTGGCGTGTCCATTCAGGTGTTTCGTTCCGTTTTTGTAGCCGTCGAAAGTGTGTTTTCTTCCCGCGATGTAACAGTTTTCCCGCATTCCGGCACCACCACCTCCTCCCAGCTCCACCATTTTGAAAAATGATCTCAGCGCTGCTAGCAGCGAAAATCTTAATTGGTCGCTGGCGTTGCCTAAATGCGGCCATGCCATTGGATGGCTCGCCACGCCCGACGCTTGACGTCACCGAATACTAGATCAGAAATTAGACCGATGCGCTACCCTGTGTATTGCGGCATTAGTAACGGCGCTTTTGCTTGCGATATAAAGGTGCACAAGTACGGAGCCCCGCGCAGTTCAAATTTTGTCTTTATTTAATGCAGCGTCTGCTCGATTTGGTTTAATTGGAGCAAGAAGAGCATAACTAGAGGGCTTTGAATGGCACCCGAAAAAAGTATAGATTTCAAGGAATAGCCTCGGAAAAGGGTCGGAAGAAATAGAATACATGGCATGCTATAAATGAATTTGTATTGATCGTTGTTTTTGCCCCAATCGAACTGACGCTTCATTAAAAAATAGGCAACATTTGAACCTTCCAGGGTTCCTTAGAAAGGAATAATGTATATAATAATAAATTATAAGTAAGTAAATAAATTAACTGTATTCAACAAACACTATATAATCGCTTTAATTTGATAATTAAAATTATGTAGGACCATGCATATAGTATGCCACATAATTTCCCATGCACAGTATTTAAAATATAGAATAAAACGGGGGATTAGATTATTGTGTACAGCATATAATGTTTTGTTTGTTTGATTTTTAACGTTGGCCTATTTCTGCAACATGAGGGCTAAACACCAACGCCAGGAGATGAGCCTTCCACACCTACCAGGAATTTAACCTACGAGGGGGGACTTCCACCCTCTCTCGAGGGGTCTTTAAGGTGAATCACAACCCTATCACTTTCATTGGGTGAAATTTTAAAACACAGTCACAGCCAAACAAAAAGAGATTAAATAAAAATAAAAATTGTTTAAAATAGCTAGATAAATCAGCAATGGTATTACTTTTTCGTTTTTCACTTTGATATGGTAGATTTTTAAAAAATTAATAAACAAGTTTGAAAAATGTCCGTTAATTTGGATTCACCTGCTGGCAGAATGTGCAAATTAACGGACATTTTTCAAACTTGTTTATTAATTTTAAAAAAACCTACCATTTCAAAGAGAAAAACGACGAAGTAATACCATTGCTGATTTATCAAGCAATTTTAAACAATTTTTATTTTTATTTAATCTCTTTTTGTTTGGCTGTGATTGTGTTTTTAAATTTCACCCAATGAAAGTGATAGGGTTGTGATCCAGCTTAAGGTGCTACAACCAACACCGGACTTCGGTTTAAACTCTCATCCGAAAGAGCCGTCCCAACATGTACGTGGATGCATGGCCATACAGTATATGAGCATTCATGATCATTCATATATCATGATACCCGAGGTAACTGCCCTGTTGGAAAAACAAAATGCATATGTAGAGTTGCATTATGTCCCATATACGTTACTTCTTTTTTTCTATATACATATATCGGTGTATATATATATATATATATATATATATGTATATATATAGGTATTTGCAATATATGTACACTATATATACATGTATGTACCACATGGCTCAATACAATTTTCCCATCAGGGTCGTTTTGTGTCCAGAAACTTTGCCAAGCACGATTTTTGAAAATAGTGGAATAAGCCCCTACCGTAAAATCCAAAATCCGAGAAACAGATAGCCATTCCTCCTTTTTCTTGTTTACTATGAAATAGCGAAACAAACGCTAATACCGCTCCCTATTGACCAACGAACTAATGTGGATGCTAATGGCCGCTTGTGTTCCATTTTTTCTATGAGAATATAAAAAAATGACTTGGTTAATAAGCGCTAAAATTCAAATTTTCTTATTTTATGTGCAAGACCAGACATCATCATGTATTATTGACATAAATGTTATATTTGGGCATACATTTACATATATTACATATACAACTTAATCGGTTAATACTGCATTCCTATTAATAATCTTGAATTACCAATTAATGATGAACTGATTTTAAACATCAGTGGCAAAATTATAAATGTCAATGTACCACCATCTATATACGCATATGTCCATATATGGATATTACATTGCAAGTGCCATATTATAAGTAATACTTTTAGAAAATACTATGTGTACATTTCCTCCTATACAGCGACATAAAACCCTATAGTATATGTTTTGTAGAATTATGAATATGTAACATATTATGGTCGTATATAATTTGTTCGCCATGCTTAATTATACTCTTCGTTATTATTTTTAAATAAATATAAAATTTTGAACTTAATAAATTTCATTAATTTCACCAACCTAAATTAATAAGAGGGATTTTCAATTGTATACAACAGTATACAATGGTAATAAATGCGAGAGACGGTAACAAATCATTACAAGTTAAACCTCTCGCATAATTTCTGACAATATCTTACAATATTATTAATAAACTAAGCATTTATCATCAACCCTACTGGAATTTATTAAACGTCTTTGTATAGTTAAAGTCCTAATAAACAACAATATGCATACACGCAATTGTTTTTAAACTGTGGCCATCTTCAAAGATTAATACATCGTTTAAAATAGGTACAAGTAATGGGGAGTGTATCCTTATTGTAACATACAGAACTCCTAAAAAAATATTTAATCAACTTCCTTTAATTAATCCAAAATTAAATACCAATAATGTGTAGAACATTTTTCCGTTTTTTTAGTTTAGATTTCTGTACATTACTAATTGTTTCGAACAAGTTCCATCAACGTGTGTTTAATGTAAACTTAAAATAGCGTACATTTGCAATCAAAACCGGGGGGGGAGGACAACCTGTTACCCAAATGGAACAGCCAAGCTAATCTCTCCTGCACTTGGAAAGTGCATCAATGAAACTACAGTCTAGAAGACATCCGTTATTTGTTTAAGTCAATACCGCCAAGACGGCAATGCAAACATTTCAAAACTAAATTAAGAAACGATATCACTGTAATTATAGAAAGAATCGCCCGCTGTGCAGGAAACTAAAGTTTTTATACAGCATTTACAATTTTTCCGTTTCAATATTTCAGCAGTTATTATTTACAATAAATTTTTTTTAGATTGCAAACAAATTTTTATAAAAAAAAACTATGTAAATATTGGAGTTACAACTAACTGTGATGGGGATGAATTTCAATGGTTTCTACAGATTTTAGTGTATACTGTTTTAGTCATCATCGTAACATATAGGTCCAATACTCTAATTAGGTTGAATTATTTTTGCCTAAACAACTATAATATAATAAAAAAAACGAGCATCGTTTTTGTAGGACCTTAAAAGCCAGATTAGACATATAGTACTGTATTTATGATTTGCCGGAATTATGTATATAAGCATTAACAACCATGCAGTGTGAAGAAACGAACGTAGGCAAACTAGCGAAGCACCGATGCTGCTCGAAATTGCCGAATTTAGGGGTTAGGCAAACGATTACGATTACAGTAGTTGTGTAATATTTTTAAATTTTAATTCTGTATGATTTTAGTTTAAATACATCAATGTTTATTTCAAAGTTGAATGGCCAGTATACCTGCTATGAACTGCGGCAGAACGCATACACAGAAAATAGTTTATTATCGATTATTTCCTTCTAGTGCCTACGAATGCTGCAGTCAATGCTACAATGGTAAAAAGCAAACTTCGCTTCAACCACCGCATAACCTATCCTCCTCTCCTATTGGCCGAATTCACTTGCAATGCTTTCCTATGAGACAAGTTTGCAACCAAGTCAAAATACGATTTTATCCCTTATCTCAAATCAGAAAGGTAGAAAAAAATGTAAAGTCAAAATAGTTGGCAACGCCTACTCCCTCCCAACCACCCAACTGACACGCACTCACATAGGATTTCTATTTATAAGTATAAAAAAAGATGTACGGCAGGATGTAAACACCTGTTTTAAGCTATTGAAAACTTAAAGACTTATTTTGATTTTTAAGGTACGACTACACCGAACCAAAAGCAAAAAGCAAAAGCAGAGTTTTTGAAAACATGTTGAAAAAGCATGTTTT